>JARBEQ010256122.1:0-10799 GCA_030265355.1 Tritonia tetraquetra
TTTCTATTAGGGCAGATGGTTCCAATGAATGAATAGCATATTTCTATTAGGGCAGATGGTTCCAATGAATGAATAGCATATTTCTATTAGGGCAGATAGTTCCAATGAATGAATAGCATATTTCTATTAGGGCAGATGGTTCCAATGAATGAATTGCATATTTCTATTAGGGCAGATGGTTCCAATTAATGAATAGCCTATTTCTATTAGGGCAGATAGTTCCAATGAATGAATAACATATTTATATTAGGGCAGATGGTTCCAATGAATGAATAACATATTTCTATTAGGGCAGATGGTTCCAATGAATGAATAGCATATTTCCATTAGGGCAGATGGTTCCAATGAATGAATAGCCTATTTCTATTAGGGCAGATAGTTCCAATGAATGAATAACATATTTCTATTAGGGCAGATGGTCCCAACGCCGGACGCCTTTTCAGTGCCCCAATGTCAAACATTTTTCAAAGCCATGCAGGAAAATTAGTTTTTTAAAATCTAAAAATAGCGACAATGCAACAGATTAGGATTAAAAAATACAATCAATTGAACATTTGTCGTGAACATGTGTCATGACAAATGTTATTATATTGATGTTGTAAAGTGCACAGAGCATGACCTTGTCATGTGTTGTGCGCTAGAGAGGTGCTAGGTATTATTGTTATTGTTGCTATTATTATTATCATCATTATTACTATTATTGTTATCATTGTTGTATGGAATGTTGGTAAATTGTCTATATGACGTATTGAAATATAAATTGCAACTCCCTGTACAAATTTCCAGAAATGGATAAATGAAGTTAATCTTATCTTATCTTATCTTATCTTATCTAAACTGATCTTTTGCATTGTCGCTATTCTGATTTAAAAAATAAAATTGTCCTGCATGGTTTTGATAAGTGTCTGACATTGGGGCAATGAAAGACGCGTCCGACATTGGGACCATCTTCCACTTCTTCTAATTGGAAATGGTGACATCGCATCTCCCTCACATTCTCGTCATCTCTATGAAGACCCATAAAGTTATAATATAGATAGACTTTCCGTGTCTTCACTGAGAGAGTGATGGGAATGTGAGGGATATATTATGACACCTCTCCATTTGGGGCTTAAACTCATAAAGTAAGATGAGCAATCCCGTTCCAGGTTTATTGCAACCCTGGCCATTTTGGCAGCGATTGTTCCCAGCGCTGTGTTCCAGTAGAGAATCAATATTACTGTAACGACCACGGACTCCGACAGTGTTTGGGCTTGTGGACCGGGCCAGGCTGTGACACAGGTGAGGTATAAACACGTTTGCCAGATAGACTTTGGCAAATGATTCAAAATTCAATTGAAAAAAAGGTCCAAACCTCTATAGAGAAATTGTTTGTTGTCCATATGGTTTTTAGCCTTGTCTGTTTTTTTGTTTGATCGAGCCCCATTAATACCACAGAGCAGTGTTGGGGCCGGTCCTATGTTCAGCCATGAAAGACACACACGATATCTGCCATATTTGCAGGCACCCCGACCACCAAACAAGATTGAACAAAGAGCCGAAAACTCTTTGGATCGGAGAGTTTCAGACAAGCAGGTGATCAGCCCACTGTGATTTTAATCTAAGACTAAATATTGCTCCCAGTCCCTATCCCACCATTACTAAATGTATCATTGGAAACTATTTGGATGTTTTAGTTAAGACAAGCAGGCGATCAGCCCACTGTCTCCAGCGAGAGATAGAGGCAGGTAGATGAATAAATGTCTATATTTAAGTAGAGCATTCAGTTCCGAATAATCACTTCCTTCTATGATACTAATTTTACGATGAACAACTTTGGTTATTTTTCAGTGGACCCTTGCCTGTCATTTCCTTGTCTCAATGCTGGAACATGTCTTTCTCAAGGGATGTCTTTCAAGTGTGTCTGTAACCCCCTGTACACAGGGGTGGATTGTTCCATGGGTAGTAGTAGTAGTAGTAGTAGTAGTAGTAGTAGTAGTAGTAGTAGTAGTAGTAGTAGTAGTAGTAGTAGTAGTAATAGCAATAGTAGTAGTCGTGGTAGTAGCAGTAGTAGCAGTAGTAGTAGTAATTAGTTGTAGTAGTAATAGTGGTAGTAGTAATAGTAGTAGTAGTAGTAGTAATTATTATTATTAGTAGTAGTGGTAGTACTAGTAGTGGTAGTGGTAGTAGTTGTAGTAGTAGTAGTAGTAGTAGTAGTAGTAGTGGTAGCAGTAGTAGTAGTGGTAGCAGTAATAGTAGTGGTAGTAGTTGTAGTAGTAGTCGTAGTAGCAGTAGTAGCAGTAGTAGTAGTGGTAGCAGTAATAGTAGTGGTAATGGTGCTAGAAGATTTAGCAGTATAAGTAGCGACTAAGTTATGCAGCAGGGTTTTTTCAGTGATCACATTATGATGATCAGTCATACTTTTTCTTTTTGAATTTGTTTCTAGATTTAGTAACATTCTAATTATATTTCGTAATGCCTTAAATGTGTAAGAGAAGACTGTAAATACATATTGGCCTCGCGCCTATGTCCGCCCATCTCGTCTATTTTTAAAAAGTGACAGACGGACTGTGCCAATGAGGGCGCTAATTCTCTTAATTTTTATTTTTTTTTGGTTATCCGTGCGCATGTTACCGCTAAGCAGGGTTGGCGCCCAGCTCCATGTCCGGCATTGCTGAACAGAGCTGGGAAACTTTGGATCAGTAGAAAAGGCAAATAGGTGATCAGCCCACTGTGAATGGCAAAACGAGCGTCACATTTTTAAGCGTTGTCCAAGTCTTGGCCATAACAATATTTACTGGGGTTTTTTTTTTTGTTTGTTTTTTTGTTGTCCCGGGCCTCATACCCAACCGCCTGATTAGTTTTTCTTTTTAGTAGCAATTACAACTTTAGTATTTAGAACATGACTAAACATGACTAAACACATTCTAGCAATATTTACTGTTGTCTTGAGGGTAAACCCCTCGGCAAAAGAAAACTGAGCAGATTTTGCCACATGATGCGGATTCTCTTACGTATGAATAGAAAAATGGAAGCCTAGTTATTGCTGGTGACATGTTGTCTAGAACAAATGAGAAGTTAGTCGGAAGCTTGAAGACATAAATGAGGTGGGCGAGCATAGCCAGTGCGTGTGGCTCTTAACAATTGTACCAATCCTATCTTCTACTACCAGGCATCAATTCATGCGCGTCGCTACCCTGTCACCAAACAGCGACGTGTGTTGATTTATTGAACGGATACCAATGCCTTTGTCCCGAGGACAGAACGGGCAGGTTTTGTCAGACAGGTTAGTTTATTATGAATGGCGACCATACCAGGTTGTGTTATAACCAAGTCATGAATTATTGATATGCTTATCATATATAGTAGAACTCGGACTCAACGAACTCGGACTCAAAGAACACCTTGCATTCAGCGAACAGAGAAAAAAATCCCGGTTTTTTTCCTTCATTGACTTAGGTAAAATATATTTTACCGAACGAACTAATCTCAGACCCACCCTTGGTTCCAACGAACCAGAAGTGTAGGCAAACTCACAAAAGTTGAAATTCAAACTACAAACGGTCTGCTGTCGGCTGACAAGAAATAAAACTATAGAAATGTACCGCAGGCCATATCCTGCCATGTAATAGGGGTGGGCCAAGTGCATAATAGGCTACAGAGAGAAAATGATGAACAGAGGGGGAAGGAGTAGCAGCCGAAGAACGGCCGACGCGTGGACACGATATGAGATCAAAGAGACAAAGCCACGGAACTTGGATAAATGGGAGTGGGTGGGAAGAGTACAGAGTGGTGTATCATGTAGTATATAATTTGACTTTGTTTGGTTACTTCCCTTGGGGGGCTTATGCCCTTGGCTCCAACGAACCTTGCATCCAACGAACTATTAAAAGTGACCGAGCTAGTTCGTTGAGTCCGAGTTCTACTGTAATTAGATCTCTTCAACTCGGGATTCGGTTTGCGTCTTGTCTTTAATGTTTAAATTTTTATTTTTTATCTTCTTGGTTTTTTTTGTAATTTCTGTCAAAAGCCCTAAAAATGCACATCTTTTCAATGCACACCTAAAAAAAGGTCGTTTTTGGCCCCAAATCGTGAACACACACATTGACGAGATGATAAATGTGTCTATAGTCATTTTTTTTCAAATACGTTTGAATATAGCCCTGGATCTTACTGTGTATAAGTACCATGTAAACAACTCATACTTTAGAAATATTTTAATATATTTGTTTTGTTATCCAAACCACATTATACCCACAAGGAGTGTCGTGGCCATCTACATGTCCATCATTGCTGAATAGAGAGCTGGAAAATTCTGGATCTGGTAGATAGGGCAAGCAGGTGATCAGCCCGCTGTGCCCCAAACCTTAAATGGCACAATGGGAGTCACAGTTTTAGGTATTGCCCAAGTTTTGGCAATGACAATATTTACTGTTGTCTTGGTGGTAAACCCCTCACGTATAAGAAAACTGGGCAGATTTTGCCACACAAGGCTTTGGTGGTAAACCCCTCAAGTATAACAAAACTGAGCAGATTTTGCCACATAAGGCCTTGATGGTAAACCCCTCAAGTATAAGAAAACTGGGCAGATTTTGCCACACAAGGCTTTGGTGGTAAACCCCTCAAGTATAACAAAACTGAGCAGATTTTGCCACATAAGGCCTTGGTGGTAAACCCTTCAAGTATAAGAAAACTGAACAGATTTTGCCACATAAGGCCTTGGTGGTAAACCCCTCAAGTATAAGAAAACTGCGCAGATTTTGCCACATAATGCCTTGGTGGTAAATCCCTCAAGTAAAAGAAAACTGAACAGATTTTGCCACACAAGGCCTTGATGGTAAACCCTTCAAGTATAAGAAAACTGAACAGATTTTGCCACACAAGGCCTTGGTGGTAAACCCCTCAAGTATAAGAAAACTGAACAGATTTTGCCACATAAGGCCTTGGTGGTAAACCCTTCAAGTATAAGAAAACTGAACAGATTTTGCCACATTAGGCCTTGGTGGTAAACCCCTCCGGTATAAGAAAACTGAGCAGATTTTGCCACACAAGGCCTTGGTGGTAAACCCCTCCGGTATAAGAAAACTGAGCAGATTTTGCCACATAATGCCTTGGTGGTAAACCCCTCAAGTATAATAAAACTGAGCAGATTTTGCAGATAAGGCGAATATTAATTAACCTTCAAAACGGAAATAATCTCATCATGAAACCTTATTAGATACAATCCTATCGAACGTTGACATGAATAGACTACTTTTCCTTCCTATCTCCTCAGAGATCAACGACTGCAGAAATCATGTATGCCAAAACAATGGAAATTGCTTTCTTAACCAGTCCTCTCAAACATATCAGTGTGTCTGCTCTCAAGGTTACCATGGTGACCAGTGTCAACAATCCGTTTGTCAACCAGAAACTTGCCAAAATGGCGGTACATGTTCGATTATCGGAAGGGAGTCATACAACTGTGAGTGTACTTCCGGGTTCAGAGGTCGTCGGTGCGAGATCGTCATGACATGCGCATCGCAGCCGTGTAAAAATGGCGGCCAGTGTTTTCAGGATTATAGAGGAAACCGTGTTTGTCAGTGCGGGTCAGGTTACAAGGGAGATCACTGCGAACTGAGGGATGAATGCGCCTCATTGCCATGTGGAGTTAACGGAATTTGCCGAAGTGATCCGAACAGCGAGGATTTCCGATGTGATTGCATCGGCCCCTACAGCGGATTGTTGTGTAAACATAGAGACCCCTGTCTTCCTAATCCCTGTCAAAATCTAGGCGTTTGTTCAGTGGGTTTTAGGGATAGGTTTGGCAATGGAACTGTTTCTTGCGCATGCCAAACCGGATACCATGGTTCTCGCTGTGATTTGCTTGATGCGTGTCTTTCTAGACCTTGCAACAATGGAGGTAATTGTGAAACAAGAGTAGTGCATGGATATTCGTCTTTTAGTTGTACGTGCAAAAACGGATATACGGGGAATACGTGCAATATACATGCTGCTTGTTCGGAGAATCCGTGTAGAAACAGGGGTCAGTGTGTTGCGAATGGAGCTGGTTATTTCTGTCAGTGTTTGACGGGTTATTCTGGTAACAACTGTGATAAAGTTTCTCTGTGTTTGTCCAACCCATGCCAAAACGGAGCGTCGTGTTTCGAATCGCAGAATTCCTTTATCTGTACGTGTCAACACGGATTTACCGGCCGTCGATGTGAATCAGAAATTGTGTCAAATATGTGCTCCAGCAACCCTTGCTTATTTGGATCTTGTAGTTCAACTGGGCCAAGGTCGTATCGTTGTGCATGCTCACCAGGGTTCACCGGAAGTGATTGCTCTGTAGAAAAGTCTGATTTATGTAGCAGAGTTACTTGCCAGAACAGCGGAGTTTGTGTGGTGGCCAATTCTTCCGCCATGTGTATCTGTCCACAGGGATTTGTGGGTCAGTTCTGTCAAATCCTTGATCCGTGTTATCTACAATGTCCCCGGGGTCAAGTGTGTTCACCATTGAACCAACCCAGTCCCTGTGGCCCAAATGGACAATGCCAATCCTGTACCGATGGGCAACCGTGTAGTTCAGGGGGAAGGAATTATATGTGCGCATGTTCTCAGGGCTACATGGGGACTCGTTGTGATATTCGAGACCCATGTGTTGAAAATCGTCCGGCGTGTCGTAATGGAGGGATATGTGTGCCTGTCCTAGCTCTCCGAACCTTCACATGTTTGTGTCCGTCAGGAAGACGCTCTCGAGACTGTGGACTACTGTCTCCGTGCACATCAAACCCCTGTCTTAATAATGGAATATGCGAAACGGTGTCCGTACAACAGAACACCCAACCTGTCACTACGAGAGAGGAGTATACTTGTAGATGTCGGCCTGGATTTACGGGTAAAAATTGTGATTTAATCAACAACTGTTTCTTGGCTCCCTGCTTGAACCGGGGAACTTGTACCAGCAGAGTCAAAGGCAGTGAAATTGAAGTAGCATGTGACTGTTTACCCGGATATACGGGTAACAGGTGTGAAAAGAAACTGTCTTGTCTTCAGACACCGTGTCAAAACAACGGACGATGTGCGGTGGATGTGAATCCTGCAGCGTTTGATCGCTTTCAGCGGTCGATGGTTTGTACGTGCGCAACAGGTTTTAGGGGAGATTTTTGTGAAATTGAAAACGACTGTAGGGACCGTCCGTGTTTGAATAATGGTGTTTGCACCGCCAATGAACGGGGTGAGATGCACTGCAACTGTTCCGGAGCTTTTGGTGGTAAAAGATGTGAAGAACGATTAACGTGTAGAGACATTTCTTGTCTTAATGGAGGCGTCTGCCAATGGGGGTTTCCGGGTTCATCGAGTACTGACCGGGCAGCTAATCCTTGTATTTGTAGACCTGGATACACAGGGCGGAGGTGTGAAACACTTATGGCATTCTCTTTGTGTGGAGATAAGTTGTGTCTAAACAACGGAAGCTGTGTCCAGCTGTACAATGGGACGTCGGTGTGTCGGTGTGTGCCTGGATGGACGGGCACAGAGTGTGAGCTGAGGATTGATATTGGTACACGTGCGTGTACGTTCAACCCTTGTCAAAATGGAGGGCGATGTGAACGAGATGAAGGTTAGTAGTTATAGATATCCATGCGTTTTTAGCTTTATGTAGTGAAACCAAAGATAATCAACAATAATATAGACAACTCGGCGTATTTCACTATATAACGAGTGGGGAAACCATAAGAGTCGTTTCCCTTGCACCGTAGATGATAGTTGTGCCAAAGCGTGTACCGGATAGAACGCATTTTATGAATGTGGTGCGATATTTTTTTAGTTCCCATAATTCTGATAGAAGAATGCATTACGACGATCGAGTATTGAATGGTGCAAAACAATAAGTGAAGTCTGGGAACACTAGCTAATAAAGGGACATCACTCTCATGCGGCCTCGGTAAAATTAATTGAATTAACTATCTTATTGTTGATTGTCTTTGGTGAAATCATCTTAAGGTATTTTCCACTCTGATTGGGATGCTGGAGTTTTAAAAAAGTATCGCATATTCGTCTCTAGAGTTTGAGCCACAAAATTAATCAATATGCATGAGTTGAATCTATCCATCATCTCATAGTTCTTTGGAGGAGCAACAAATCTTTTCCATTCAATTCTGTCTTGAGCCAGTCTTTTGAGCTCCTCCCACAATCTTCTTGTTCTTCTCTCTCCTCTTCTACCATCCTTCTCCGTGGTCGAACGGTCTTCCTTTCTTTCTTTTACCCTGAGGTGTCCACGTGAAAGCCACGTTTTTCATTGTAAGGACACTCCCACCTCCGTTTTAGTACCTCAACCAGCACAATATCGTTGATTCCTTTCTTTGTTCCGTATTGGATAAGGTAATCATTTCCGGGGTAATATTAATAGGTTCTCTGTTCATCAAAAGGGGGTGCAAACCCCCCCCCCCCTCCTTCCTATGATGGGTGCCACCCCCCCCCCCCTCCTGTGACGGGTGCGATCCATGAACTACTCGTCTTTCCAGTAGCCCATCTTGTCTGATCTCGATCTGCCTTCTTCCCCTTTCTACCCAGCGGGGGTCTGGGGTGCAGCTCTCCGAGTGGTGGGGGCGAACCTATAGCCTGCTAGTCTTTCATAGTGGGTGGCATCTAGTTACCTTTTATTTGTTTGGAGCCGTGTGGCGGGCGCTGAAATGACCTAGTCTACATGTGTCGATAGAGCCCTAAAACACACAAAAAAAACCCAAGCAAACAAGGTAATTATTGCAATTTAATCAAGCACCCTGTCCATGGACAGCGACGATAAACAAAAAGCTGAACTGTAGAGCTAGAAACAGAAGAGCAATCATATCATTTCCTAAACCACATTGTATCTTCATTTGAAAAAAAATATAGTGTGCAGTGTTCTTTGTTAAAGATATCATTTCTTTGTCCATGGTTTTTTGCTTGTATGGACAGGAAGAGGGTGTAGAGAATTGCAGTATGTTCCAACTAGTTTTGAGTATTACAAATTTTAAATTCTTTGATAGATAAATCTGACCCTATGGTAATTTGTTCAGTTTTTATCTTGAATAAAGTTCCATTCTATAATAATATCGTTAAACATTCAATTCGTATTGCCATCATCAAAAATCTTATTTTCTTTTAATGTTACTCAGTCGTGGTATATATATTTATTGAACATTTTACACTATTTCTTTGTTGTTCATTTCATAAAATGATTGTATCCACTCTTTCAGCCACACGTCAGGCACAATGTACCTGCTCAGCCCATTTCAGAGGCGCAAAGTGTCAGATAGCTGCCAACCCTTGCGCCAACCGCAACCCTTGTTCTAACGGAGGAACGTGTGTCCCTACGACAAGGGACTTTTCCACGTACAAATGTCGCTGTTCCATCGGGTTTTCTGGACCCAGTTGCCAGACCCGATTGTCAGACCCATGTAGACCCAACCCGTGCCAGAACAATGGAAAATGCTCTGCTGACCTGATACGTGCTAGGGGGTTTCAGTGTAGGTGAGTATTGATTGGTAGAAAGAAAGCGACCAAATAATACACATAGCCATCTGTCTATTGTCATACCACGTTGCTGACTCATCTTCTTTTTCTTCTTCTTTTTCTTCTTCTTCTTCTTCTTCTTCTTCTTCTTCTTCGTCGTCGTCATCTTTTTCTCCTCCTCCTCCCCCTCTTCCTCCTCCTTCTTTTTCTTCTTTTTGTTCTTCTAATCACCATTCTTCTACCCATTCCAGATGCCCACCAACGTTCACAGGAGATGTATGTGACGCCCGATCCTTCAGGGCTTGCCTGTCTTTCCCATGTGAAAATATGGGCACTTGTCGGTAAGTTCCCACCGTGATTCACACACACACACACATACATACATACACACACACACACACACACACAACGTGTTTAAATTGTTAGTTTATGCCCTTGGCAAATCATTATGGGTCATATCAAAGATGGTACCTCCTGATGATAGACAAAGTCAGAAAGGACTTGATTCCATAGCGAATTCAAAGCGTGAGAGCATTAACAAATTCCGAGAAAGGTTTGTTGTCTTGTTTTGCTATCGAAATTATACCCCTCAGGAGTGTTGCGGTCAGCTCCATGTTCAGCATTGCTTAACACAGTGCTGGAAGAACTCTGGATCAGGTAGATAAGGCAACCAGGTGATTATTCCACTGTGCCCCGAACCGAGAAAGTCCGAAGGAAAACCTCCCCATGTCACAGTCGGGATTCAAACCCAGGAACTTCTACGCTCAAACAAACCTAGCGTCCATCTATTAATGGTATTTTTAAAAAGGATCCAGCCTCTCAAACGATCGTATTGTGTAAGAGAGAGGGCGAAATATTGTTTCCCTCCATTTTTTATTTTTTTTGCCTAAAATAAATCAGAGGGTAATATAAACGTTAAAGATACATGCCAAATTCTTACCATCTCTATTTTCGTTTCAGTGGGCTTCAAGATGGCACCTATAAATGCCAGTGTCTTGGAGGGTGGGGCGGGCGAAATTGCCAAATATGGCAAGGAAGGCGGGGCCTATGTCGTCCAAAGCATTGTTCTGGGCGTGGTGTGTGTTACCAAGAAAGAGACAATCAGGCTGCTTGTCAATGTCATGGCGGGTTTGGACTTAGATGTGGTAAGGATTCTTCAAGACGCAAAACTCAACTATTTTATTATAGGTCTTATCAACTCACTTGTCCCTTGACCTAGTTAGTTTTGTGGGGAATGTGAAAGCAGAAGAACCACCCTTATGTGGTAACATCTGCTCAGTTTTCTTATAGCTGAGGGGTTTACCACCAAGGCCTTATGTGGTAAAATCTGCTCAGTTTTCTTATAG
>JARBEQ010256133.1:0-10799 GCA_030265355.1 Tritonia tetraquetra
AATGCGTTTGGCCAATTAATAAACAAGATTACAGATGAGAGGCCTCTCGGTACCGCGATCTAAGTGGCCGAGTCGTCTAGACGGCCGAGTTGTTCGGAAGTTACTCTAGTTTCCGGGCCACTCGGACGCCTAGCATTTTTTAAAACGAATTTCGACGTTCTGAGAGCCCCAACCTTTAAAGGTTAACTTCCAGCAGCCCATTTCATTGTTATTGGTCTAAGTAACGAGTTTAGACTTCATGGGCATGGGCGAAAAATATAATTCCGTTACTGACTTACGAGTTTAGAGACTTAAACTTAAACCGATGGTATTCCTTTTATAACACGTTTCCACACCGTAATTTATAAATATCAATACTGTTTTTTCCCCACGGTTTCAGGTTTAGAAGACTTTGTCAGTGTAGCTGTTGGACATAGTGATGGAGTCGGATGTAGAGATATTGTGGCCAGATACTGTACCAGTTCACCAGATTGCTCAGAACTTTTCGGACTTCTAGACTTGACACAAAGAAAGCTGAATGGTGGACAGGTTTGAATTGTTCTCATCAAGTATGACTGAATGTCAGAATTAATTCTGCATGAAGAAGTTCTAAAGTTAGAATTATGCCCTTGGCAACACATTATATCGGTCATATCAAAGGCGGGACCTTATCCTTCACCTGTTATTGTTATGCAAGTATGGGAAGTAATAGCGAGCCGATTGTTTATAGATTCAATGAATGAATAAGACAAAAAAAACCATTGGAAACCATCACTAAGCACACTTAGGACCAATAATTCAGTTGTAATACAGTGGAGTCCGCTTAAAGTGAACTCTTTGGGACCAGAAGAAAGTGTTCACTTTATCCAAGGTTCAGTTTAATTGGTCAAAATCAAGGGAAGCAACAAGAAAATGCCAAGTGAACTAGTTTTTGTTTTTATGGGTTGTTCCCCTTGATCAGAACTCCATACAATGTGAATTTAGTGCATTCCGTTTGAGTGTGAAGTGATGTTGATTTTTTTTTGGGGGGGAGGGATTCTTAAATGATTCCATCATACAGTAAGCAAAGAGCGTGGTGTGTTACGGATGTGCGCAAGTAAGCCGAACGCACCACCGAGTGGGGTGGAGGCCTAGAAACAGTAGCTACGCGTGGAGGTGGGGTGAGGGGACAACACAGCGGGCGAACCTAGACTAGAGCTCTTTCTTTCCGATTGCCGTCGCCAACTCGAGCTGGGATTGTCTGCCGATGCCCGAGGCAAGGAATTTTATTTTCACAGCATGGCGACAGTGACACAGTCGGTCTGTTCTTAGCTTTCACTCATTTTGGGCGTTCACTTTTTCCGATTTCCCCATGAAACCGGTTCATTTTATCCACTATTTTTTTACTCAAACAATTAGCGTTTCAATCGGGACCACAGAATATCGCTCACTTTAACCGCTTGTTCAAATAAAGCGTGTTCACTTTAGGCGGACTCCACTGTATAACAAAATAAAATCATGCACAGGACCCAAAATTTTTTTTACTATAAGCATGTATTTCGCTATAATATAATAATGAAAAGTTTCGTTATATATGCGTTTTCGCTGTATCCATTCCAGAGTAATTGGTTTTCACATATTATGATATAATCTATTTTTATAGGATCTCAGTAGTTTTGAGTTATCTTTGTCAAGCTGTGGCAGTTGAAAGCAATATAATATATGAATATAGATAGCATTATATAAAAGAATGTTCTTCTGTGTACATTTTAACTGCCAAGATTTAAAAAAACAAAAACTCTTTTCCATTGACAAATCACAAAAAAATTATCTTTCTATTCTTCCGAATGCAGGTTACCTTAGTGTTTGAATGCCTGACACTCATACTGAAATATGTACAGTCTGACAACAAATTCCGATCATCAGGAGAAACAATTGTTCAAAGAATACTTTCAGCTCACTTGGGTCAAATGTATAATTTTCTTAGAGTCCAGAATAAGTAAGTGTTGGCTGTGCAAATTATTGGTACTTAGCCTGTTCACTTTAATGATGATGTTCGTCCCAAATGGACCAACTCCAAGATTTAAGAAAAAAAACATTTTTAGATTATTATGCAGGTAAGGCCTAGCCACATCATCTCTAAAAATATCATAAACATTTGACCAATAGAAAGAAATGAAATGTTGCTTCAAACAAAATGGCCAACTTCATTGGGCCATTATTTAAAGATACTGCAAGAGCCATGTTTTATGGAAATGGCCCATTTGCGACTTGATTTTACTGTTGCCTGTCAAGACATTTTTTGCCTCCTGTAAAATTTACTTTTTAGTAGATGGCCCATTTGTGACTGACACCATTATTACTTTACTCTCCCCCCGTAAGGACCCGGGGCGGTAAGATAAATAGGTCCTCTGTTCATCAACAGGGGACCCCCCCCAATAATGGTTGCCGCCCATGGACTACATCATTCCTAGTGGTCTATGAGTGGCATCTTGTCTGATCTCGCTCTTCTCTCTTTCCTTTTTCTACCCCACAGGGTCTGGGGTTTATAAATGGGCCCTCCACCAACAGGGGATGCAGCTCCCCCAGTGATGGGTGCCACCCATGGACGGCGTGTCTTTCCTAGTGGTCTATAGGTGGCATCTAGTTACCTTTGATTTGTTTAGAGCTGTGTGGCGGGCACTGAAATGACCTACCTGTGTCAATAGAGCCCTAAAACAGCAAAACAAAACCAACAACAATAATACTTTACTCTCTTCAAACGCCATAGTCATAGTGAACAAAATTTGAGTGCTCAATTCCTTACTTGATTACAGTGAGGAGTATTTTATATTGATTGTAATATGAAGGATGGTCACAGAGGTTTACTATTGTATGTTATGCTAGATTATGTCTCTGCTTTTACAACTGAATCAACATGTTAAAGATATACTTGATAATTTTTAAAAAAAATTTTCAAAAATTATAGGTCAAACAGGGTAAAGAAGACTTTACAACTCCTCATCTCCATGGTGACGCTGAACGAAAAGGCTAAGAAGGCAGTGCAGTCAAGATTTAATTTTGACCATGAAATGTTTCCCACCCTCTTCCAAAGAAGGGATAGACAAGTCAGTAAACAATAAGTGTGGCATCTCATCTCCTTCACATTCTCATCACTATTTCAGTGAAGACACAGAAAGTCCATATAACTCATGTGAAGGGAATACAGGCACACTCTGTGTATGTAAAAGGGTTTTATAGGCTTTCTGGGTCTTTACTGAGAGGGCAATAAGAATATGAGATGTGATGCCACTCCATTTGGGACCTAATGATTTGTACTTAATACATGAATAAATTTGCTTAGAAGAGCTCAGGCCTATCAGTTTGTTCAGAGAGAACACTGTTATTTCATTTTGTGTATCGGAATCCTACCCTTATGATCTTCCTTATGAAGTATTGATTTAAAATGATTTCCTGCTTCAAGTTTTTGTGATTGGAATGCTGAAATATATATGAAGGTCATTGTATTTTGATTGTAATTCCCCAAAAGATGGGGGTAACTCACTGAACAAAAGGAGATTTTGATTTTTAATTAACGGTTGTAAGATTTTGGTTTATCTTCTAATTACCTTTGTGATTAAATGACCGTCATATTCATTCATTCAAAACTGAATACATTTTTTTGCAAAGCGTGTCTGAAAATAATTTCCTAACTTGGGGTGAAATGAAAATATTATCACAGTTGTCCCTATCAAAATGCATGCTTTGCGAGAATGCACACTATTATTTCGATGTAACATAATTTTTTTTCTTTAATTTACCCCCTGACAATGCACTTGAAATCGCCAGAAATCGCACTCTGGTCGCTGAGATGTGAAATAAAAGTATTCAATTTTATTTTTTTTAAGTTAATATTTTTCTGAATTTCTGCCTTCGTAGACTGAGGCAAACTTCACTTGGGTGCGTATCATGCTTGACACAAGGATAATCAGTCAGATGCTGATTGTCCTTTGATCGTGTACGAGATAGTCGCATATGATTATGAGCAGAAAAGGGAGATGACAAAATAATTTATGGCATCAGAAAGCTAGTAGAGTGTACTTTTAATGTCCCCTTAAATTTCACCCAAATTAAAAATGCATACTTGGCGAAAACGCCGAGCACCATGCATTATGGTTTTGACCACTGTATTATTATTATTATTATTATCATCGTTATTGTTATTATTACATTAACTTTTGTTATTGATTTTCTAATTAGGATCCAGAAAATATCAGACATTGTCTGGTCTTGTTCACCATGAGCTTTATCGTGGAGGGAGATAGTGAACTTATTAACACAATTGTACAACAAAAAGGTAAGAGTAAGAGATTACTAGGAAATTATCTGTGTTAGTCCTATTGACATGACATTAAGTCTTATCCTCAGTTAAGAAATCTTGGTGTGATGATTGACTCCAACATGTCAATTATGTAACACGTCTGCAACTGAAAAAAATTCCTAGTATACACAATTTTGTAACTGTTGATGTGGCAAAAACGCCTGTAACATTACAAGATTAGAATTCTGCAATTCACTTCTGGCAGGGTCTACTGCTGAAAATATTTCCAGACTACAACGCATCCAGAACAGTGCAGCTTGACTTATTTTAAAACAAAAATAACATGCGCTTTCACTGCCATTACTGCCATAAATTAGATTGGCTGTCCGCTAAGGAATGTTTTCAATAAAAGAAAGCTTTGATTTGTTACAAATGTCTAAATCGGGCAGCTCCTGTCTATCTAAGGAATCCCTTGACACTTCATCAACCTAACAGAAATTTAAGATCCTCCACTGACAAAACAATTCTGAAAGTCCCTTTAATTCAATTATACAAGTCTTCCAGAGAAAGGTCTTTGGGTCTGGAATGCCCTTCCATCTTCTCTGGATCTGAAGATAACATTAACACCTTCTTTAAGAAAAAACGTATGCACTATCTATTCCTTACTGCTAATCAATTACCTATATTTTAACAACTTACCGATGCAGCATTTTGTATAACATTTTATGACTTGTCTTCTATGTATGTTACCTTTTATTTGTATAGAAATAAGCATAAGAGAAAGAAGAAAATTGACATGTTGAAGTAGGGAATCTGAACCCATGCATGCCGGCCTCGCCAAAGTTTTGTAGCGATATGAGGAAACCTAATAGACCGCTGAGCCACCGCCACTACAAAAGAATGGCATACAAACTCAAGGTGTATAGCGAGGCAACGCTAAATTCCCAGATTGGATCACCAACCACAGACAACAGTCAAGTTTTCTCCATTCGAGTCATGCCGTGGGCTCTGATCACATGCTCTTGGCGGGGCAACAACAATAACAAACAAACAAATATGGACGTCATATATATTGTGAATTTGCAGATTGTACTAAAGCATTCCCGCGCGCGCATGAAGCCTTTTTCAGAGTAGAACATTTGTTATTGTTTTATTGTCTTTTTTCAAGAATTTGTCTACTGTCTACCTCTTTTTTATTTTTTATTGACCTTTCTCAATTTGTCAGAGGCAGAGGTCATGTTTGCTCATTATACATAAATTTATTTTCTGTGCCATATGTATGAGTTAAGTAAAGTGAGAGCAGAGTTAATGACAGTTATATATATATCTGTTGATGAGGATGTTTATTTGTCTGTTATTTCAGGCTTCATCCAAATGACTGTATCTGGTCTTATGCATGATCCCAAGGAGATGGTTTTGGATGTGTTGGCCACCTTACTAGACAAGGTGAAATTGGTTAAACTTTGAAATGATTTAAGTCGTTATGTATAGAGTCATTCTGCCTATGTCCGCCTATCCCCCCTATGTCGCCTACCCGCTTATCCCCCTATGTCCGCCCACCTCATCTGTTTTTTCAAGCTAGAAATTGTCAGCTTACCAAAGCAATATTATGCTGTCAGGCATGAGTTGTTGTTTTTTTTACATAAAACGCCAATCGAAGGCTGTTCCAACATTCCTGTTTCATAGACTTCCTTTTTTTGTTCTGTTCTGCATGCAGATGTAAATTATTTCACACCGTTGAGAGAACTTGGGGGAAATTTAACCAAGCACCCTTTCTCATGTTACACACACCCACAAAAATCATAGAATATTTTTTTATAATGTAGGATCATGAGCCCTGAATACAATTAATATTGTCATGGTCTCAGTTTTATTTATTGAGGTTTAGTAAATGGCCAACAATTTAGAAAAATGTAGGTTTTTATGAAGTTGATAAAGCGTTGTGTAACACCCACGGTACTAAGTATTATTGATCATTTTGGGGTTGGATAATGACACTTGTTTTTTTTTATCCACAGGTTGTGAAGAATCCTGATGTTTCAAAGACTGCAAAGATCAAACTATTTTCAGAAAAAGTCCTCAAACAAATGTGTGACCTTTATCAATGGGAAGGCCCTCAAGGCTGGAGACCCAAAAAGGACAGAAAACAGAGTGAAAATACGGTGAGAAACACCCTGATATTTGAATGTAAATAGACAAAATATCAAGTTGCCATGATTTATGATTTTGTCAGGTATCAAGGAATTATTTAATGATGTCACTTCACAACAGTAAGCTAATTCATCTTTGTGATTGGGATAAGCATATGTTGGAGGGGGAAACCATGTGTAAAACTTACAACTGTGGAACATTTCTTTTGTATTTAGTTCTACGGGTGATACCTAACACCTTAAGGTAAACCAGAAATGATGAAAGAAAGAAAGCTCCGGGTGATATTTGCACATGATTGTGTTATATTGATGTTTATATTTTACAATCTTTTTCTTTCTTTTAGAAAGAATTTCTAAATGAAGAGGACTTTCTTGCTGAGAGAGCCATAGTTGTTGATGTGGTCCACGAATTCCTGCTGGCAATGTGCAGTTCACAAAAGCATGGTATTATTTTCTTTGACAAAACCGTTGGTACAGGGCCCAGGTAAATCTACCATAAAACTGAAAGTTGTTTGTCTTGTTTGTTTGTTAAATGGTAAACAATTGCTGGGGGGGTTGTAGTTTAGCGGTAACATATCCGCTTTGTTAGCAGAAGGTCCTGGGTTTGAGTCCTGTTTGAACTTTCTCAAGAGTTTTTAATGGCTTTAGCCCTGTGGATTCCTTATGGAATCGCATCCTATCAGAGATAAGACTAAATCAGAGGTCCAGTCTTTGATATGACCTGACCAATAAGGAGTTGTCAAGGGCATAACGTTAGAACTTTTTTGTGAACGATAATACTATAAATGATTGTTGGGACTTGCTATATGGTCACCCTTTGAGTGGATCATGTCTCCACTGATTTGCCAAATGCCATTGATAATTTTTTGAGACAAGTAGGTGATCAGCCCTGTGTAGCCATAATCCTCTATTGATGCCATCAGAAAGGAATTGGGCAGTATGAGTTAAAAAGTGAATTACTGTTGTCCCTGTGGGAAGTCTCTCAGCTATAATTAGAATTCAGGGAATTTTAGGTGACTTATGGAGACTTAAATTACTTCTTTCTTTCTTTTTTGTCTTATATGCCTATTCACTCAATATAAGTTGGTAAGGACTATTGACTTATTGTCATGTTAGATATTTTGTCTTTCTATTTCTTAAACAGAAGAGGATCTTGTCAATTATCAAAATGATTGTGTTTTCAATGGTTACTACATCTATATTTTTTACTTTTATAGAAATCTGTAATACTGTAATATATCACTTTCTATTTTGCTCTGTTTCAACAGAAATATGAATCAACTTTTGACCCACTTGTTGCAGTCGCTGTCTTCAGGATTAGAAAACCCCTTGAAATGTAATTTGGCTGTTCACATTTTGAAGGCGTGTCCTGACCAATTTTTTCATTTTTTGTCGACATGGGGCACTTCTCTAACCACACGATGGTCTGAGAAATGGTTGACGAATATGAATTTTTTGACGGAGGTAAAATATTTATTGCCCTAGATTTGCAATCTTAGCTGTTTTAAATTAGAATGGCTTCCTCTATTTAAAATAAAACTTAGTTAAAATTCATAGGGAAATGAAAAATGTCATATATGCCGCAACTTTTTAAATTTAATTTTAGCTGATGGATTTATGGGACTATGCCATACCATACTATCAAGTGGGATCGCAGGCACATGTTCCTGTTCTCCATTCCTTTCTATTCTCCGCCTGTTCCTCCTATAATCCTACCGTTTTCATTTCCTCCTTTATACAATCCTGTCACCCTAGTCATACTCTACCCTTCTGTCTTGTTACAAATGACATCCAACTCTTCTCTCTACATGACTTCATCTCTCGTCAATAAGTGACAAGACTTGAATCTGTATATTCTTTAACCATACCCACATTGAAAAAATTGTTATACGTGGGATGTCATAGCATAATAATAGCGCATTTGCCATGTGTGCAGGTCTTGGGTCGAATCCAGCGGGGATTTTTTCCTTTGGGCTTTCTCAGAGTTTTTATGGATCTGACCCTATGGATTTCTTTTGGAATCAAGCTCTATCAGGACTATAAATCGTAGGTTCTCCCTTTGATATGACCTATAATGAGTTGCATGGGGCATAAAACTAACTAAATAACTTTTAATTAATGTGGTCTAAAATTTGTCTATATTGACCGGGTCATTCACTTGTCTGATCAAAATCTATGCCAGACCTTCAGACATGATTTCTTCTTTATTGTGCCCGGCGCATCTCTACCATCATTTGTTGTTTAGCGTACAAATCCGGCTTGTTATTGAATGTAAACAAACACACCTTATAGTCTTTGAAGGAATCTGTGACTTTCTTCATTGTATTCTCGATTATATATTTGACCTCAAGAATTATGAAGATTTAATCACTCCCCCCAATGAAAATAAAAAGCCCAGGGTGAGGCTCGAATTCACGACCTTCAGGTGGCTCTGTGCACACAATGATTATGAGACGGACACGCTACCTACTGTGCTTTGGAGGCTGCTGACCTGAGATAGGAAAAAATTGCATTAAAGCAAAGAGGATATTTTGCAATAATTTCAAAAGCTTTTTTTATTTTTAAAAAAGAGAAAAGTATCATGTAGTTGATTGCGTAGAAATTAGGCCAAACTGTTATTGATTTTTGTGTACAAGTTTAGCAACGTACGTTGCCAGATAATGTCTGCAGAGTTGATTAAAATGGTACAATTTTTTAAATTATAACAGATGATATTATAATGCTTGGCTAGTTAGAAATTGTCATGGTTGTATATATATAATATATATTATTTGCTTTACTAAAATATCTCCAGGTGTATGAAAATCTAGCCCCCGTGCCATCATTCCTTTTAAATCCTGATGTTGTGGTGAAGGATGTGGACAGCCTGGTGTCGTTGATGTCTATCTATTATCTGCCAAGTCATAAAATTGCCTCCAGTATGAACTTATATATTAGGGTGAGTTTGGGTTTATAGTATCGAGAAAGGTAAATAAAAAAATAAAAAATAAAAGAACTACTATTTTTATGTCATCTTTTTTTTTTCTTCTAAAAAGGTGCCACGCCACACTTCCATTGATTAGCAGACTTCCACTCTCTGTTAAACCTTGTGTACCTATAACTCTTGTTGTTTTTTTAACATTCCAATGTATTATGTAATGAGAAGTTCCTCCTTTTTCAAGATTGGCTGGTGGCACCTATGCTTTTGAAAATATATCTATATCTAAAGCTGATTCTTCAAATTTAAATTCTTTTTGATATTTAGGAGATAGATCATAAAAATTTATGCCATTGGAGCTTAATTTGAAAAAGATGATTTGACTTGGGCTATTTCTTGCAAATTTCTTTTGATACAGAGTGATGACCTCCGCGTTCGACACCATTGTCTACTTTTGATGCAGGTGATGCTTAGAAATTGCAACACAATTCTTTCCACCATTTCAAACAATGAATTGTCTCGGCCTGGAATTATGAGGGAATTGTTGAGCTCAATTTTTCAATCTCTTGTTATCAAGGTAAGTCTTTAGATGTTGAAGATTTAGTGAAGTAGAATTGAATTATATGAGTGAACAGTTTTTAAAAAATGTTTTAGATTATGAAATATTGAATGTGTAGGTGTATTGTTTATCATGTCTTGTTTTGTAGAGACATCACTAGCGTATTAGTGGTTAAGACACTTGCCTCTGGATTCAGAGGTCGGGATTCGACTCCTGCCTTGTTCAGGATTTTTATCTTTCGACCTTTCAGAGTTTCTCTGGAGATTTAAGTGGAATCTTTTCAAGTTCTGTTGAACAACCTTTGATATGATTCATCCTTTTTAAAAATGGCGTAATACTTCAAACTTTAGAACTTTTTTTTTTTTTTTTACTACACATGAAGAGGACTAGTAGTGGTTAGAACTGAGCAGCAAAAGGAACAACTTATTTGTTTCAGTGTTTGGGAAACTGCCAGTGGTGTGATTAGTTTGAGAAAGTTTTCTTTCTTTTCAATCTCCTCCACAGACATTACCTTCATCTGCCACACTGTTTGCATGTGTGGAGAAAGTACTTGATATCCTGTCCTGTCCCAAAAAACTTGAGGCTATTGGCGTTGAAGTTGGTAGGTTGGTGTGAATTATAATGTTAATGTTATGTTTCATTTGAATTTTTAGAATTAAAGTACTCTCTAGGAAAATGTAAAATGTATCGTGATTTAGAATCAGCAAAGCAACAAAGGTGTGTAGCCAACTTGGAAATTATTTATTGGTAAGAAAGAGCTAACAACCAAAACAAAAATGTCAATTTTGAACTCAATTTATTTTTGATATATGGAAGTGAATCATGGACAGTAGAGATGAAAGCAAACTACAGGCAACAGAAATGAAATTCCTGAGAAGATCAATAGGCAAAACAAAGAGAGATAAAATTAGAAAT
>JARBEQ010256155.1:0-10798 GCA_030265355.1 Tritonia tetraquetra
TTGAGATAGATTGTTTTAAGAGTAAGGAATCAGAAGATCGTAGTGAAAAGCTAGGTTTATAGACTTCAACTAATGATATGGTACACACAAACAGTTTTACAGGGAGCCTAAAACTCTTCAAGACAAGCAAGTGATCAGCCCAGTGATGAATTGCCTATAAGTTTACAGCTCTTCAGTCCTCTCTATAATTGGTAGGATTGCTGATTTCATGATGATGTTATCCAGGAGTAATCTCTGTGAAATTGATAACAGGAGTAGCAGATGTTTGAATCTCCCCTTGTTAAAATCATAGTTGTTGGATTTTTAAAGACATTGATTATTTGATTTGTCATATTTATTGAAACTATTTTATTCCCCGCCACCCAAGCCAACCTGCAAGAATGGAAACCAATTAAACTACTGTCATAGAACAATTGTTTCAATTATGTTTCTATTCACAAGGTTAAAGATTGGAATTTATGCATACGAAGGGAGATGGGAACCTAGTTTTGGGGATCATATCCAACAGACAATGTGGTTTGCACTTGGCGGATTCTTCTTTGGCTCGGACATACCTCAACGATTATTTCCTGGTAAATCTTTACCTTTTTAGAAATTATTGATGCCAGTGTCCGTCTCATGAAGAAGAATTTATTTTGAGTTATCTTCTTAAAAACCTTTAAACAAACTTCATATTTGAGCTATTGAAATAAATGAATGTAGTGTTATTGATCTGTGTATAGTGCTTTAAAAGTTGAAGTGGCTGAACTTTTTTCCACTAATTTGTTAATTCATGCACTCTTTTGCCATTTTTTAGCTGTAGTTACTTATTAGATTTACCTTATTTGATATTGAGTTCACGACGAGTGGATTAATTATAAACTGATCTGGATAATAAAAAAAGATATAAACGGTATAGAGATGTTATTCCCTCTTGAATTATTTACTCTAATTAATGCTCTTTCAAAGGCAAGAAAAAACCCAGATGAAACTTTTGTAAATATGAACACATTTATGATATATGTGTTATAATCTCTTCTCATTCGTAATACTGATGTTGTAGAATTGATTATATTGTGTGTTAGTATTCAGTTCCCGGTTTTGCATTGTGTCTGAAAAGGAAAGTGCATAATGCTTTTACAGTTCCTCCTTTCAAAACATTGTCTGTAATCTTGTTAAAATATTTTAAGAATATGCCTTTAGTGTATTGTTATGAAAATCTTGTTGAAATATTTTTCAATTGTGTGTGTGAATTATTTTCAGGTAAATTTGACTTTATAGGACACAGCCATCAGTGCTTTCATTTATGTATTATGATGACAACCAGCAAGCAGATGGATGGTGTTTACTATGATATTACCTATGGAATGGAGACCCTTCGCCAAACACAAGCACCGACATTCCTGGCAACATGGGGTCTTCTTCTTTTTGTTATAACTGGATGTGCATTGGTCGTTTTCTATTTCTACCAGTCAGTGACTAAAAACTTGCTCATTGTGGATGGCAAAGATATTAGTAATGGACACATGACAAGTGAAAAGGAATTTGGGACAAAACACTCAAACGGTACCAATGACTCATCCGATGCGAGTAGTCATCCTACAAACGGTAGTGTGGAACAGAAAGCCAGGCATCGCAATGTTTGGAACTCTTCCCAAAATGGAGACTTATGATACTTGTGTAACTGTTAGACATGTGTCAGTTGTTGCACCAGGGTTTTTTCTAATGAGATTTTGAAATGGATTATTCCTTGAGATTTTCAAATACGTAATTTAACAAATTATACAAGATTGTCTCACCCTTTATGTGCTATGTCTGTATCACTGTCCGGTTGAAAATTATTGTTTGTTGTTATATTTCTGCCTTATATATGTGGGTGTAAATTCTATGTTCTAAACACTATATTTTATAATGCTGACTTTAGCATATGCAATTAAAGGATCATGAGGCCATTTTAAAAAGAGAAATTTAACCCAATTTCATACAGGAATTTCCTCCCACGCATTGAATATCCAATTGTGTCAAAATAGGCTTCTATAAACTTTATGGTTTTGGATTTTAGAATGGGGTCCTGTCGAGTTTTGCTTACCATTTGGTTTTCAATATGTATACAAATCGTGATATATTTAAGTGGAATATGTAGAATTGAGTACCGTAGGTCAAGGTTGTTTTGTTTGTTTGTTTTTTGTCTTGTAGTATTGTTGATATCTCCCTCACAATCTTGCTTCCCCTAATTTCAAACATGCCATGAAATCTGTGAACGTGCAATGCTTTCAATATTTAGTCATTGACCGTAGTTTCACTATTATATTTCAGATAAAATGTTTATGGGAATTTATTGTAAACATTTTGTTTAACTCTAGCCTGGCCAGTGATTAGAAGCTTTCATCGTATGTTTCTGTTTGCATGCACTGTCAGCCGGACTGATTAGAAGCTTTCATTGTATGTTGCTGTTTGCATGCACTGCTAGCCTGGCCAGTGATTAGAAGCTTTCATGTTGCTGTTCGCAATTTAGTCCAAGATTTGCAAGTAGTATCTGTCAATTTTTCTATTATTCATGTAGTTATATGTCTGCTTATAAAGCTTAGAAACTTATATCCTTCCTGATTTTATGTTTTTCAAATCTTTCTGTTGTGGGTAGATATCAAAGTAAATGACAATCCAACCCCAGAAGTATAAAGATATTGACACTCACTTGCATATTTTATTGAATAAGATGTTGAGGACTAGACTGTATTAGTTGTCCTTCCTGACAAATGGAAAATGAATTACAATGGTTCGACAATTAGAGCATTATATCACATCAAATGCATTTGATACTGCTGTTGACATTAGAGTGCTGCACTGTTTTACTTTTAAGTTCTCCTGAGTCCCAACCATATTTTCAGTTTTGAGGAAAACTCACAGTGAAGATTGTGCAATAAAAGTTGCAAAGACAGTATGTCCTACCTTTGTCAGGATTTGAATCATGGTTGTCACAAAAAAATGCTAACTCACAGCATTCTTTCTTTAGCTCCTGGCATAATAGCACCTTGTGATATTCACACAATTCTTAAAGGCCCATCAGAAATTGCAACGAAATCTTCAATGGTCTGATCAGCTCTTAGTAGCTTTGTCAGTATTTTAAGTGAATCAGAGTGAAAGATTTGGAGAAAAGCTAGCACTAGAGTCCAATAGAAATAGTCCTATTATGTGGGTCCAAATGGAAAAAAAATTGCTAGAATTAGAAATGGTATGTATGTCACCACACAGTGGGCTGATCACCTGCTTGTCTGAGATTCTTTGATCCATAGAATTTTCGGCTCTGTGTTCAGTCATGTTTGATGGCCGGGGTGTCTGCATTTATGGCGGGTATCTTGTGTGCCTTTCATGGCTGAATATAGGGCTGGACTTAACACTGCTCTGTGGTATTAATAGGGTTCATTCAAACAAACAAACAAATGTATGTCACCTGGATGTCACTGGTATTTACTATTGGAAGGGAAGCATTACAAAAGACATGTTTGGCAAGACTTTAAAAAGTCACTACTACGGGTACTTGCATCACCTTGGACACTCTGTAATATATTTCTAAGATTTGTGTCAGTAACTTATGCCAAGTGGGTGTCAATATTGATTAAGGAGTAGTTATAATTTCTTCTCTTCAACCACTGCTCTGAAAAAATTGTTTTGAAAACACTAAATGTAGCAATTCATTTCAGAAAGTGGCATGAGACGTGATTTTTTAGCTGTTAGCAACGGTATTATTGCCATGAAAGTAAAAGACTTGTTTCATCTCTAATTCATTCTTGGTGAGACTTGAATCTTAGCAAGGGGATTCAAATGCATACATCAAGTCATATACAAAGGTAGTGGCAAATCAGAGTCGTTTTTCTTCAGGATGAACCGCTTGTAGAACAGGCTTCTTTTTTTTTTTACTGTGCATGAATAATTGTTATAATTTGAAATGCCTTTTGAAACTTTCTGTTTGTTGCTTTTTTTGGTGGTTTTATTTTTGTTTTGTGTCGGTATAAGTGTGTTTGTGCTTATAAATATGGTATTTAATGTTATCACCAAGGCCTTACTTAAGATCTATATATACATATATATATATGTAATGTTACTCTAAAGCATTTATCTGAATCTTGATGCTACTCTTCAACAACAAGATTGTCTAATATTGTTACCATGGTTACCACAATCTATGCTGCTATCTAATATTTAACTTCGACAGTTATTTTAACTTTTGATATCTTGTATAAAATGGCTTTTAAAAATTCATCCATTACTTTTTGATGGAATTTGTGTGTTTCACATATTATCTGTTTTGCATTTTTAAATTTGCATTTAATTATAATCTTAACATCTGACTGGTCATTTGGATTTTGGTACGTGTGTGTACAGGTAGGAGAACTCATGTACTTGACACAATGCTTGAAGTTGGATATGCGTGGTGTAAATTATTATTTATGACTGCAGGCATTATGTTAAGAATATTTTTTCAAAGGAAGATGAGGTTGAATGTAAGTGGTTGAATGTAAGTGTCAACTAACTGTTGGAAAGGGTAAAGTTGTTTAATAGATGTAATCTCTCAAGGATGGATCTGTCATCTCCTAAGAATGAGTGATACTGATTAACTGTCCATGTAAGAAAAAATTATCACCTGTTATTTATATATTAATTTTTTTAAAAACATTTCTTAATGCCGCATAAGGACAATCAAACATTTCCTTTTTAAAGTTATTTTATTTCTTTCAATGGTGAGGCTTTATCATTGTCCTTCTCCAAGCACAGAATGGTACTTTGTCGGTTTTCATTTGTACTTTGTAGCTTGTCTGTCTATGAAATGACAGCAGGAATTGCATTTCATATTTCTTTTTATGTAATACATATGTCTATTTCTTCATATGTATTCTATATCTATATGTTACAGCTGCTGATGAAGACTTTCATTTTTTTTAAACGCTTATACAACCTTTTTTTAAAATCTATTGTCATTGTATTTTAAAACCAGTAATGGTGATTACTCCTGATAGGGTCTCCTTATGTTACTCTATCTTTTACTCGTTTTATCGTCTTAAAGCTTTAAAATATGATATGATTATCTCTTTGTTGATGTGTTACTCATCCGGCAAACAAATCGTGCTTGAACATATGATTCTATTTCTGATGCTTTATATTATTGTTTTTATGTTTTGTTTTCCCACAATGTTTTTTCTGCTTGCAAGTGTTAGGCCCTGAGAGAGAGATTTTAGAATTATTTTTTTGATACATTTATGGCTGGATCATCTTTATGTTCATTCGGAGGCAGTGGCTGAGTTGATACATGTTCTGCCACTCATGCCAATGGCAGTGACTAAGGTTGAATCCAGTCAGAAACATTAAAGTTAAAACTATGCAATGATTCCTGTCATTATGGGGTCAAAACCGCAAGTCTTTTTCACAAGGGAAAAAGATTCTGCATTCACACAAAACTGCCAATCATGACAGATGTCTGCGCTAATTTCAAAGTACAATTTTCTGAAATACAGGCAAAAGTTTGCTCATTTCCTGCTTGTGCTGTATTCTTGATGCAAAATATTTCTGGCTTTGTCTAGCCTAAATAAATAAATAATAAATAATATGCATCACTTCTATAGCGCCCATATCCATCAAGAAGATGCTCATTGGCGCTGTACAATTTTCAATAACAAGGGGGACAAAAATCATGAAAACAATTCATACAATCCAAAACAATCACACGCAAGGAACAGGGCACCTAAAGATGTCGACGTCAACAAAACACACCAAAACAGAAACATGACACAAAAGCAACCCTCCTAAAGTACATAGTATCATAAAATCATAAAATTCAAAATAGTTACAACAATTTAGTTAAAAATTAATCAAAAAAATTCTGTTTTAAGTTTGGTCTTAAAAGATTGAAAATTTATACAGCTTCTAATCTCTGTGATGTGCTATGAAAAGAACTACCTTATGTTAAAGATGTCTCCTTTGATACAGCATTGTGACATACGTCTGTTTTCAGGCTATCTTGATGTTTGATGTTCATGAATTGCTCTCAACTTGTGATATTCTTGACTGCATTTATTTATATTTTTTCATGTGTTTTCTTGTCCTTAGCCAAAAGGTCATAATTTTCCCACCCTTCTTCTTGATTTGGTTTTAAATGGTTTTGTTTGCTGAGTGTTTTTAAAGTGCTTTCAAAACGAAAAGATAATTTCAGCACCTGTGAATGTTTGCTTGTGATATTGAATGCTCTCCCTTCAATGTAGATAATGAAAAGAAATAGATAACCAAAGAAGACTGGCAGACTGGATCTGATAGATCATTATATGTTTTATAATGAGTTTATTTCTTTCATAGATCAAGTTGTCAAATAAGAGACTTGTTGATGATATTGACATTTTACCTCACCTGGGTTTGAATCTATTCAACCGTTGAAGGATTTCATTTGAGGCTCGTGATCTGGACTTTTGCTATTTATTTTTTTATATTTGTAAAAATATATTTCAAGTAAAATCAAATTGATTGACATTTTAATAACTTAATTCCAGTAACTAGACTAGTTACCCTTCCTTTAAAAAGTATGGGTCATTTTTATACCTCCTTTTCCATGGTGTGACAAATACACCCATGGGATTTCATTTACTTTTTGTGTTTTATGCACTGTAAGGACAGTAAGCATCAAACCTGGTATTTATTATTCAAACAAAACTGGGACTTCAGGGCAATGGGGAATGTGTGTGTGTGTGTGTGTGTGTGTGTGTGTGTGTGTGTGTGTGTGTGTGTGTGTGTGTGTGTGTGTGTGTGTGTAATGGAGGTGGTTGAGGCAATTCTCCTCAAAACACATTTTTCAATACCTTTGTTGTCATGTGCCAGGTCAGAAAGCCCCTACTCTGTTTACTCAACTGCTGGGAAATAGTTGTTTGAAAAGCACCTGTCACAGAAATGTACTGGCATAAACAACTGGTTGAACAAGTTTGATAGAGGGTTAATAAAAGTATGAAGTTGGTTGGTGACATCAGACTTTGTTGTCTGTGGAATAGATAGCTATTCAAATTTAACCAGTCATCTTATTTCATTTTTTTACCATGTCAAGAAAAATTAGCTCAATTGTTTGTTGTTGCTCATTGTAGACGGGTAAATGAGTCACTAAGTCAAAATTTACTATATGATTATTCCACAATTTTTTGAAATTTTATTTTTGGGGTATTTTTCTAAAATTAATATATTTGAAGACCATACTCCTGTTTTGTTTCATTTATAACCAGATTTTTTGATTTAAAAAAAAATGTTTGTCTACTTCGTAACCTATTGTTTAAGTTTTCATGTACATTGTACTGTATGTGTGTGTTGATTACAAGAGCTTTTCATAATCTGAATATGATTTTAACAATTGTTGCAGTATGAGTTGCTTGATCTGATTTTATTTGAAATGGTAAATATATTCTCTCGTTTCAAAACTCTTGCCCTATATTCAATTTTTTACTTTATTTTGTTACACCCTGTTATCTGTGATCATTGGACATATAGATATACTGGTGATGTGTTACACGTATATACAGTATATATTGGAAGAATTTTAAGTCAAAACAGAAAAATAAAGTATTTATTGACTTTCTACATTTTATGTTTTATTATATTCAGTATATATTTTATGATACTTCTTGTCAAATTGTATATCCCCTGATTATGTTGCTATTCTCTTGTGTGTACAAACGCAATACTGAACACCTGCTCAATTTTGTACATTGTATTGGGGATGTATCCGATCAGTCTATTCATTTTTTCTCTCTATCTTTCTTCCTCTCATCCACTCTCCCTTTGTACTATTATGGTAGTGTAATAGCCAGCCCAATGTTGGAAACAGATACAGATTCCGTCAGGGGCAAATTGTGAATTTGTTTTTTTAAATTTTGTGTTCAAATAGGAAATGCATTTTAAAATTCACAAAATTAAACAGCATTTGCTAACAGGATAAGAAAATATTTTTTTTACCCTTGGCCCAAAGTTACCCTGACTGGCCGAAGTTACCCCAAATTACGGTACTCTGGATTAGCAATTGAAGACAAGCAGATGGTCAACCCACTATTTAATTTTCCAGCTTTGATGGTACATGTTGGTAGGGCAATGGCCTATTTCATATGCTGTATATTGAATATGGGATTTCTTGTTTTTGGTCTCATCTCTGAATGTTTTGCTACCTGGAGGAGTGGGTGCCACATCTTGGACACCAATGAAAAGTCTTGAAGTTGTTAGTTTTAGGCGCTTATTCAAACTCATTATTTGGGTGGTAAAAGCCTTGCAATAATGGTCATATTTGTAGAAATAAATTTGTGCTGTCCTTCCATCTTCCAATGTCTTCACAGTGACCCCTTACCAAAGATGTCATTTCGTCCAAACTACAGAAAAATTGGAACGTGCTTAAGATTAAGATAAGTTTCAAAGCTTTGACACTAGTCAAAGTTTATAAGAGGAGGAAATGATAAGCAGTATTGTATTCTACTTATAAGTAGTTCGTGAGAGGGTCTATTTTATTCTTTTACTTAACTCTGTTGTCTTACTGTACATATGATGGAAACTGTACTGTGTTTTTCACCTATCAACAAACGATGAGTTTTGGAAGAGCTCCGAAATTTTATTGATTTATATTAAGAATAATAATTGGTTGAGAACCTAAGGACATTTTTTGTCAAGATGATTGAGATTAGACAAGCTGTTAATGAATGTAATCTTTTTGAAATTGGGCTGTAATGGTTTCATAAGATAATGCCACATTGGTGGAAGGGTTGGTAAGCTTTGTGCTGTTGACTGTGAAATGCATGCATCTTAAATTGTTTGTTGGTTATACATAACATTGGCCTCAGATAATCCTGTGACTCATCAGGTCAGAAAATGGCCTATTCATTTCATTTATTCACATCTCACTTTTCCTGTCTCTTTTCATTTATTCACATCTCTGGTTCCCATATCATTTATTCACATCTCTGGTTCCCATATCATTTATTCACATCTCTGGTTCCCATATCATTTATTCACATCTCTGTTCTTCCTTGCCATTACCCCTCAGCATTCTCATATTTTATTATTTTCCTCTTTGATTATTACATTTTGTATTACTCAATATATATTTTAGAATAACTAAGTTATTCATGTTAGACTCTTATAATATAGCTACTCATGCTATATATCAATGTGTTATTAACATTCTATATTTGTACTAACATTACTGCTTTGTATCAATAATGTTGTTTTCATCTCTCAAGTATTTATCCTCATCAACATCAATAATGGCATTTTTGCCCTGTGTCTTGCCTTAAAATCTGATATCATTTTCCTCTATTTATAATCATCATCACCATCATTATTGTTATTATTATTACCACCAACCTCTCTAATGTTTAATACAAAATGTTCTATTTAAACTGCATTTACGCCTTTCTCTGGAATTTTGAATCAAGGTCATCATCATCTTCATTTTTTTTTGGACCAAGTATGAACTTTAATGTCATCACCATCTTTTTATGTGTGTTGTTACTTCCATTGTTTTGTGTGTATTCTTATGTGTGTTGTTACTTCCATTGTTTGGTGTGTATTCTTATGAGTGTTACTTCCATTGTTTTGTGTGTATTCTTATGTGTGTTGTTACTTCCATTGTGTTGTGTGTATTCTTATGTGTGTTACTTCCATTGTTTGGTGTGTATTCTTATGTGTGTTATTACTTCCATTGTTTTGTGTGTATTCTTATGTGTGTTGTTACCTCCATTGTTTTGTGTGTTGTTACTTTCATGTGTTGTGTGTATTCTTCTCTTTCTATTAACACTCTGAAGTTAGGCACTACTCTTTATAGTAAATAAGTATGAATGCCCTCTCTACCCCAAAGAATAGAATATGAAGAAATAGTGTAGAAAATCGATAAAAATGATTTTATGAATACAGAAAAGTGTGTTAAAAACTTTGGAACTTTCCCCCCCTCCCATTCTTCTGACTCTCCCTTTCTAACTCTCTCTCTCTCTCTTTTCTCGCTTTTCTAAGCGCTTGTGACTCATAGTGTTGCAGGCACCACTTCCTCAACCTTGATTTGTTTGAAGCCGTGTGGCGGGCGCTGAAATGACCTTTCTGTGTCGATAGAGCCCTAAAACATCAACAAACAAACAAAAAACATAATAAATGTGATGATGTAACCTTAACACACAGGAGTTTGGAGTCATTTTGTGTTAGTGTCAGTCATCCTGTTTGCATGTATGTTGTTACTAGCAGAAAGGCCCGTTCTTCGGACTGTAACAGTACCTATGAGTTGTGAAGGAGTTGGGTATGGTCGGGTGGAGGTTCATTTCAGCTTTGCAAAATTTGGTTGCAATCAGTATGGTAGGGACTGAAAACATGTGTGACAAAAATCGGGCTTACTCGTTTATAGATATAGATAAGAGCCCAAGTTGTCTCAATCCCAGTTCTTAACAAATTGTTCCAGAACATCTGCTTGCGTATGCCAAAAGTCAAAGTGTTCTGTGTTGAAAAGTATGTGGTATTGATTGTGTTTTCCAACAAATAAACGGGTAAAGACAATCTACAGACTGAATGTATTCATGTCTAGTACACGTCCTCTTGGCATCCAAGTTTAGAAATTCTTTTTACATGGGTGCTCTGAAATTGTATGAGTATGAGTATGACATTTATATCATTAGATTATCATCATACATATCACCAAAAATGTCTTCAGAATTTTGGTAAATAGATTATAATACTATTAAATAATTACCATGGTAATTCTTTAGAGGATGTTAATAGCTTCTGCTACCTGGGGAGCACTGTCAACAAGGATGGAGGAGTTGAGGAT
>JARBEQ010256166.1:0-10797 GCA_030265355.1 Tritonia tetraquetra
TTTCACTTGGGACTTTTGGGAAGTATCAGGAGATAATTTCGGTGTGACGTCATGGTTCTCCCGTACGTCCGCGCAGCCAGTGTATAAGTATAAGGGGAGTGCGAATGTGGTAGTTGCATTGTTGAATTAAAGTTGAAAACTTGATTTGCTTTACTATTCCCCTCTGCTGTTACTATGCCATGACTGCCTGTATTATGCGTTGATGATTGCTGATATTACTGAGCCCATTGATGACAATAATGTGGAATAAAAGCGTTCAGAATGGAACGGCCATCGCTGACTTTAATCATTGATCTTGAATGTTTGGTTTGATCTTCATCACCATCGTCTTCATACCTATGTACGTGAAACCGGGACCTCGACTCACCCCCTGTTTACATTAGTATTGCCTTATTTTGTGGATTGCTATTTTTGCCTGTCCTACTCTGGTCTTAATGTCTTCTTCGCATCTTCCATCTTCCATCGGATGGAATTATGGAGCCCAGATTACATTTACTTTCTTCTTTCTTATCCAGTCCCCTTTTACCATTACAGTGTAGAGCCAGCACTATGAGGCTGGATTTCTCTGGATCAAGGTATTAAGCCAAGCAGGTGATCAACCCACTGTGAGATTACATTTACATTAGTTTAAAAAAAACTGATTTGTTCAGGAGTAGATCCCAAGCAAGGCATACAAAATACTTACCGAGTGCTGGAAGTAGTATTAGCTTATGAAAATAGCGGCAATAATAACGATCATAATGATAATGACAATAATAATAATAGTAATAACAATGTTAATTATAATTATTGTGATATTGCTGTTGCTGCTGATGATGATTCAGTGAAAGTAATGACATATTTACTAAGTGCTAATATTAACACCCAGGTCAACAACAACATTATAAATGCAGCAATCAATTAAATTACCTACTTAAATATTTCCCTTTGAAAATTCAGGCAGAAGTATTTGGAGTGGACGAAGAGTTTCATATTCAAAACATCCGACCTCTGAACAAGATGGATGACACCAAACGGAAACAAAACAATCAGGTTGGTTGATGCTATTTAGATATAGATGCATGGGTCAAAGTGCGCCGGCTTAGCTGGTGAATGAAAAATAATTTGGTAGCCTTGCCGGCCGCTCACTGTCCGGGCCGGCTGGATAGCTACAATGCCGGTTTTCCGGTCAGGGCGCTGATCTGCGATGTTTTTCTTTGTTTCGTTTTTTCACCGTGAGTTCCGGTCAACGGAACTTTAGAATACTTGTGGAAGTAATTTTTGCGATCGATCACACCGACTACTGATTTTAGATCTCCTATACATGTACTATTATATTTTTAGGTATCGTGTTGCCTTTAACCGACGAAGATATGAATACATTTGATAAATCTATACTTACGGTTTACGATTCCAATCAAGCGTGCAAGCGGGAGAACGTTACAGATTGAAACAAACGGATACATTTTACGGATTATCATTAATGGACAGTTCATATCCCTTAACCTGGATGAGACGACTATGGATTCTGGGGATATTGTAAAAAAAAACCCTGAAGTACCACAAGGCAATTTTTAACTGCCTCTCCCTACATATAATATTATTATATCCTTTTATAGTGTTAGTTTTCGGTCTATTCGACTTTCTTCTGTCACCATTCAGTCTTGCAGGTTTTTTGTGTCTGGGAATTTTCAGATGAACTGTCCCTTCACCACTTTGACCCATGTATAGATGTCTATATGTGACCGGTTTGATAAAGTGGAGCATAAGTTGCACTGTAAAGGTATATATATATTTTTTAAATAGATAATGGTTTGATTATCAAGGTTATGCCAATGGGTTAGCGGTTGCTGTGTTATTAGTAGGGCTGGGCATCAACTTGCTTTTTAGGGAACTGGGTTTCTGGGTTAACTAGATGCAATTAACTGGGTATTGAACTTGGATTTTGCTATCAGTTTAGCGTTTTTACTGCTAAATCCCCCTATCATCTATTTTCTCTTGCTCCTCTGTTATTACTTGTTTGTTTGGCAAATTGAGCAAAAACTATCTGGTAACCCTGACCTGAAAAGCTATTTAGATAATATTGAGATATTTTTCAACCTGGACTTGTTTTATTATTTGGATAAATGTCAAGGGAAGTCATTCAGTATATGCATTTTTGTTATCCCCCTTTTGTATTCTAGTAGTGTCTAGACATTCGTCTACGTTGACATCAGTGACAGACAGACAAGCCACTCTTTGACCGCCGCCTACACCCTGTTTTTCCTAATAACAATACGTACTATAGCATAGCTGCCAACCGTTACGATTTGACCTTCTTGAGAAAAAAGAGGAAGGTCTTGAATTTTAGAGTAATATTTGGAAAAATAGATTTATGAAGCAAACTACGCGGATTTTGACTGTTTTCTCTTAAGGATTACGATTTTCGTGTCGAGACAGTCAGCGGAGACGTTACGAGCGATTAGAACTCATGCTCTGCGAAATCACACATTTACCGGATGTATTGGAACTTTTTTATTGGCAGTGAAAAGAACGTGTACTGCAGTTTAGCTGTATCGATGCTCGGATGATTAAAATGCCATTTTTGCTGAACAACTGCTACTGTCTATATTATCTATTTATTTTGTACTCTGTGAGTTCGATACACAAGATTCGGAAGTAATCTCAAAGATGTCGCTCGATCTCACTGGTGCTTCAGCTTCCCCGTTGTTTAGTGCCTAGCTGGACACATCTAGATCGCGATTCAATTTTGTAATTTGAAATCTAGTATTTTGAAATGAATCTCTTCATTTAGTCACTCAGTCGGATGTCAACGGCAATCATTTTTAGATCCGGGGCTTCGCTGGTATCTAGTCTGCCATTACGAACATCGACTCGCTGCATTCTAAAGCTTGAACTCCACTTTCGTTTTCTCTTTACCAATCTGGTTCGTCTGAAATAGATTATGGGTTTTTAGTTAGGAATGTGTTGGATTATCCTTAGGTATGAATGAGACGTGAATGAACTTGATCCTAGTAAAAGCAATCACTGAAATTAAACATACCAACACAAAGCCACAAAAAACGAAGATGAGGTTATAACAATATACAATGGTATTTGGTCCTGCAAAACAATCCAGAGACTATATTTTATAGCAGGCTAATTGAAATTAGTAACTATAATATAATTTCATGTCATATAATGACAATACATATTAAATCGCCATGGTACATACAATTTGTGGAAAATTCATTAAGTTGGTCTTGAATTTTTTCATAAATTTTGAGTGGGAACCCTGAAACAAGCATTATGCTGTAAACAAACATCTTAAAATAGGTAAGCTGTAGTGTTGTATTGTACTTTAACTTCAAATAGGTTGAAGAAGAAGGTAGACAGTATACACCAGTTGGCTCAATATGACGTCGATTATGGATCTAAGTCTAAGTGACAGACCTCGTATGGGGGTCTGTTTTTGCTTTCTGAAAAGTTGGTAGCTATGCTATAGGTAGTTTAAAAAGTGGATAGTGGCTAACATTTAAATATTTATTTGAGTTCGGTTCAAAAGCGAGTCGAATACGGGTTTGACCCGGGTCGATCTCAATTAACTGGGTTTCCGGGTAAAGAGCAGGAACTGGGTATCCAAATAAATTATTTGGATTACCGCCCAGCCCTAATTATCAGTGAGTGAAGCTGGTAGGTGTAGTATGTCTTGTGCCATATGATGGTTTTTTTTGTCATGATCTCAACAGAGAATTTTGCCATTTATGCTCTTGTGTGGTTGAAATTGTGTGTTGTTAACAAGTTATTCATTTTTGCTCTTGGTTAGTTTGATCGTTGGTACTCCTTTAGTAGAAAAATGCCAGTAAACTATTTGTGGCTGGTCCTGTGTCCACCTTCCAGTTATGAGACTAAAAACTGGAAAAATTCTGTGCTTTAACCTTAATATTTATATCAATAAAACTTTTACTTGTCGATGAATTTTCAACATATTTTGAATGCTTGTTTATATTTTTTTCTTATTCCTTTGCAAGCAGCCAGACCAGGTAGATCCGACATCACAGTTAACCTTTAACCTTTCCTTAACGAGTTCTGAGAAAGAGGCAAGGAGCCATCTTGTGTTGCCGTATTTAAAAGACAGGTTTGTTCATTGTCTGGAGTTGTTTTGGTTTGGTCCCCCCCCCAAGTCTTGCACATGATTTTCTGATAGTTTTTTTGTCCTTTTGAAAACCTGTATTGTATCTATTTATTGCATTTTGGTGTCAATTTTTTAAATAACCGCAACCAATTCAATTTTTTTCTTCTGGGAGATAGAGTTGGGATTTTGGGTTTTAACATTAGTTAGCAGAAATTTTCTTAAGCTTCTGTATCCCTGGCAGGATTTTAACCGTCCAGCTGCCTGAGGAATGGAATCCTTATCCACTCCGCTGCATATTTTGGGTGTACAAAATAAAAGGCATATAAAATTGGAGTTATTTCATCTTTTCTTTTCTGCAGATCAAAGGACGAACCAATGACCCAAGGTCGTATACATTATCAGGCTGATGAAATGGACGACTTTGACGAGGAAGACCCAGATGATGACCTCAATATTTAACCCTGACCCAGTTATAGTTATAGCTTTTTGTGTTCGAATCCGTGATTTTTTCCCTCTTTATGCACTTTTAGCCAACTCTATTGTTGAGCAAAATGTCCACTACATGGAAATTACCTTTTTCTCATTTTGTAATTTTCTGTGGGTTTTTTTTTGTTTTTTTTCAAACCCAGATAATACATGTAGCTTGTGGACATTGTTGTACTGTTCAATATGAAGAATTTACTAGAAATAAGTTCTTCACTCTCCTCAAAAGTGGAAAAAGTGGCATATAAATTTGTTCCTGTGGCTGATGACAAGTATCATTTTTTCGGCTAAAGAGTGGGATAATGAAGGATGGCAGTGTAGCAGTAACACAATCGCTTTGTGCTCAAAGGTCATGGCAGCTAGGTGGTGATTTTTTTTCTTTGGGCTTTCTCTTGGGTTTTCACGGCGCTGACCCTGTTGATTTCTCATGGAATCAAGTCCTAATCAGAGACAGACTATAAGCTAGGGGGTCCTGCCTTTGATATGAGTTGCCAAGGGCTTAAAACTGACACTGACTGACGGTAAACTTTTAGTCGGGGAAAATACATTCTACACAAAATTGACAGTTGGTGCTCATATTGGCTTAATATTTTTTTTCTTTTCAATAACTGAAAATTGATGAAAAAATAAAAGCAAAGTATCAAAGTCTTATGTATTTTTTTAAAAAAAGAAGATTTTTTGTCGTTGCTCATTAACCTTTACCTCATTAACCTTTACCGACATACGCTGTTCATGTCTTTTTCGCCACTCACCAGTGTTTTTCACCCTGCGACTTTCAGCGGAAGGGCGGGTCCTGAGGGTCATTTCCTAGGTGCCTAAAGAGTAGCCCCACCCAGCCATGAGGCACAGGTCCCCTGGCAGCCCCACCCAGCCATGAGGCACAGGTCCCCTGGCAGCCCCACCCAGCAATGAGGCACAGGTCCCCTGGCAGCCCCACCCAGAAATGAGGCACAGGTCCCCTGGCAGCCCCACCCAGCCATGACCGTGGCCGCCACGATGACCTCTCGCAACTGTTTTGTACTACTATGAACGTCAGTTAACGACCGACTGTACTCCATTCTGGATCAGATAGGTAGTCCCGATGGCGTCGTAGCATTGCATCTGAGTTGTGCGCAGAAGGTCCTGGGTTCGAATCCGGGCGGCGACATGGGTATTTTTTTTTCTTTTGGACTTTCTCATCATAGTTTTTATGGCTCTGACTCTGTCGATTTCCTATGGAGTCAAGCCCTATAGCCTATGTTTTTGCTTTCTGAAAAGTTGGCAGCTATGCCTATCAGAGAGACTATAAATCAGAGGCCCCGCCTTTGATATGATGACATGACCTATTATGAGTTGCCAAGGACGTAAAACCAACAACTGTAGAAACTAATAAGGGTAGACGTTCTGGTCATTTACAGAAGATGTTAAAATCTCCTCACCAAGGGAGTGACATTGAAACTTGAAAGTTCTCGCGTTTTTAGTTTTAGTTTTAGCATTTTTTCAACACAAAATGGTTTAGCTATATAAAGAATATTTCAACACAACCTGAGAAGATTCCACATGAATTTTCAAGGGCAGAGCGATGAAAACTGAACGGTCCAGGGGAAAAAAAACCCTGCACAAGACAGGATTCTGAACCGGAAAGTGAAGTAGAATGAAATGTCGTCAGTAGATGTGTGGATAACGGTGTATGGCATATCTTGTCAAAAGATGCTTGTATTTGTATGTAGGCAGTTCCACGTTGGATTATCTCAACTATGCTGTGAAGATGAATGGTTTGACTCACGCTACACGTTGATGATGTGGGGGGTATCCCTAATGCGGTGGTTAAAGTACCTGCGTCTGGATGCGGAGGTCTGAGTTCGAGTCACGCCTTGTGCAGGATTTTGTCTCTGGTCCTTTCAGAGTTTTCATGGTTCTGTCCTGGAGATTCGCGTGGAGTTTTCTAAGTTCTGTTGAACCGCCTTTTATATGACATTTTTGTGGTGAAATGGAAGTTAAACTTCCAACTTTTTTAGATGATGAGTATGTATAGCCTGTGACAGGCGTAGCTCAGAGGAACAGAAGAACAAAGGCAGATGTCCTTTAGTATATGGACGTGGAAAGTGAAACAATAAATGTTAAATCCGTTTAATTACTATATGGCTCTGATTTTTAAAACGCCTGTTTTGTTTTGTTATCCAAACCACATTATACCCCCAAGGAGTGTTGTGGCCAGCTCCATGTCCAGCATTGCTGAACACAGAGCTGGAAGAACTCTGGATCAGGTAGATAAGGCAAGCAGGTGATCAGCCCACTACCCCGAACCTGTAATGGCACAATGAGCGTCACATTTTTAGGTTTTGGCCAAACAATATTTACCGTCGCCTTGGTGGTAAACCCCTCAGCTATAAGGAAATTGAGCAGATCTTGCCACATTAGGCGATTTTTAAAACAGCACTCAAACTTTACAAGATTCAAACCTTTTTAAAACCAATGTCGGAGAAAGTTGTGAGGAATAAGAATGTCTGTCCACAGTCTCCGCTCCACAAGCATACATAATATATAGCCAACTTGTAACGAATAACTACACTGATCGTGATCATTCTATGGAAGTACAGTACGGGATTCACCCATATACACCTTGCCCTACGCGTTTGGGCTGCACAACTCTAACTCTTAGGCGCCGGTAGTCGAATGGTTAGCACGCTGAACCGGTCAGCGTGGTCAAGTTACATTGATCGTGATCAGTGTCTGGACGGGTGGTCACTCGGGCGCTGTGCCCTTAGGTAAGGCACTTAATAACTCTGCTTACCTCACTCGACTCAGGTGTAAATGAGTACCCGACCGAGGGCAGCGAATGATTTTGTCAGAATGCTAGTGCTGAAGCGCCTAACAGGCAACTCGCACTGTATACTCCTCATGGAGTTGAGAAGGATACAGGAGTGTTATGGCCTGCCGGGGGTAAACTATACATTGTGAAGCTTCGTGGATATGCGCTATATTAGTGCTATGCTTTACTTACTAGCTACTACAATATTCACCAGTAGGCTTCGGCAGCTGCGGTCTGGGTGCAATGAACACTCGATGCAACTTTACGTACGTTTGCCAGACGTCCTAAGATAACATTATTAGGGGGGAACGGGAACAGGCGCCCACAATAGACGAGATAAGAAAGAGAAAGTGGCGCTGGATAGGCCCCACCCAAAGGCACGAAATAACAAGCCAGTTTCCCGAGATGGGAATTATCAAATTGAAGCGTCTGGAGCAAACACAAACATAACATGTAATTAAGTCAGTCATTTTTATTTGCATCTTATTCAGATCATTCAATATTTTATTTCAATCTTGTTTCTGTTTGACAAGACACACACGCGCGATTCGTTTTAATTTTGGAACGAGCACACTTGATGAACTTTTTTCAGCGAACCAGGAGGCCACAACTTACAAAATACTCAAGTGTGGACGTGGTTTTTGAGTTGTTCGTCTTCTTAGAACCCCGAAAAAGATGAACAAAGAAAAAAACATGTCCACTTCTGAGTATTTTTTAGCCTCCTTTTCGCCGTGTTCGCCCAAAAAGGTAATAACAGCTTTGTTGAACTACGGATGTGTTTTCCACCCTCGCCAACGCTACCAACTAAAGCGTTGTCGACAACACAATAAACATGCACCTACATATTATGCAGATACACACACATTTAAAATACACACACTTTACACACACACACACACACACACACTTTTTACGCACTCATCCACAATTCACTGGATACAGACTTAACAAATTTGCCTTTTTCAAATCTTGTTGAGCCTGACAATTTTCATCATTTGTGAACACGTTCTTTTACTTTTAAGGATATTGGTTCTCAAAGTTCAGAAAGTTGTTTTTCCCCCCATCTCATATACTTACACATTATGCAATGGTATGGTTTTTGTTCATTGGATCAGTTAACCGTTATCTTTGAGCATAATATATAATCATTGTCATAGAAACAGCTTCACCAATTGAATTATAAATCTTTTTCTTTCACCACTGGTGGTTGACATATTTTTAATTTCTTGGTGACGTCTTTCCCGTCATAGTGCTTGGTAATCGCGTCCTTCATCAAGTACTCGTCCACTTTGTACTTGTGCCACGTATTCAGAATGATATTCATGGCCGATTCGTCGTATCGATGACAGTTTGCCCAGCGCTGGGTACGGCCTAGGTTGACGTCACATCCGCTTTTGGAGCCTGGCGGAGCGATACAATACTCCTCCTGGGTGCAGGCAAGAAGGTATCGCATGAAGTATTGCTTGATACGTGGTGTGTTGTGGATGATAATCATGTTGAAGTTAAAATGGGGGAATTTTTTCATTTTTATCTCATCCACCTGGAAACATCAAAGAAAAATGAACGTATTCATATAAGAAGTCAGTCTTGTAAAAACATACGTTCTTATCACTTTCATTACCAAAGTATATGTAGGCTTCTGACCTCAATCATTTCGTTGTTTATGCAAAATTGATATTGTGTCCACGTTTCGCTCTTTATACTCTGTATAAAATATAAAGAGAATAAAAACGCCTTATATGGCTAAATCTTCTCAGTTTTCTTATAGCTGACCACAGCTATAATAAAAGGGGTATTATGCATGATAACAAAACAAAATAAAGTATAAAAACTCGTTGAAATTCAATGCACGAGAGTCAGGGGTTAAGACGGTACAGATAAATGATCAGACTCATGTGGCTAAGACGAAATGTTCAAGACTCGAATCCCGATCAGGTATGAGAGTCCCCGTCCCCCCTTCCGATTGTGCGGAGTCAAGTCCTATAGGAGATGGACTATATATTATAGATATAAACATGCGGCAGTGGGCTGATCACCTGCTTGGCCTAATATCTTGATCCAGAGTAAATACGCCTTATAGAGCGGGCCCTACACTGTAATGGTAACAGAGAACTGGATAAGAAAGAAGAACGTGCGGCCCTTTCCTCTGAAATTATCTTCAAGTGTCGAGATGTGCGTATAACTGAGGACTTTAGGAGAAGTGATCGCCAACGTTATTGAAGACGCTTCAAGAGGAAGTTATTAATTTATGTTTATAAAAAGATAGAGAAATAAAAAGACTGATAAACTGGTTGAAAGATGGTACTCAATCCAGCGTGTATGCTATAGTTATATACCAGTCGTGGCGGTGGAAGGTGTCCCGTCACATTTTTTCATTGAGGCCAAAGAAGAAGTGCGGGTTCTTACCGTAGGCATACATTCTTTGCTTTAAGAGACATGATCCCCAACGGCATAGAAGACATTTAAGATGATGTTCTTAAGAGCCTTTGGCTTCTGGTTCTTGCTGTGTCCAACCCAGGTTTTGTAGTGTGAGGGGGACAGGTGACACTTTCCCACCTTGTGAATAAGAATGGAGAACAGGAACACGTACTGGCGACCCCGCATACCACTATGGGATAGACCTGTAGAAGTCTTTTGCAGACTTACGTCCCCAAGTCTGAGTTGAAAATTGGTAGACCTGGGTCAATTATGCCTGTAGTCCCAAAACCACCCGAAGACGCGAGTAAGAAGAAAACGGAGAAGCCTCGTATTAAAACTTAAGCTATCTCTTACCAACTGAAAACGTAAGCCCGATCTCCGAATCCCACAGTGTTGCGTGGCGATGGATCAAGGCGTTACGTTGTAAGAGAGAGAGACGCACCTGAAGCGGCAGGGGCACATACTAAGGAGATATGAACGTTGTGTAGGACGGAAGAAGAGTTGAAGAGATCTCATTTGGAACTAGGAAGACGGGTGGATAAAGAAGAAGGCTACACAGATCTGTATAAATGAAGATATGAAAACAGCAGGATTAGATGAGGCTATGGCTGAGGATAGAATATAAAGGAATGGAGAACAGGAACACGTCCTGGCGACCCCGCATACCACTATGGGAAAGACCTGTAGAAGGACGCTTCAAAGAAACCGTTTTTTGTTCTGCACGTGAATTGAAGAACTTGCTTTAAAAGAGAGACTTGACTTACCGGAAGGAACGTGTACATGTCTGGATGCGTGACAGAGAAAGTGGAATACTTCTCTTGACTTCCGGCAATGGTGATGCCGTGGCGATGGCTGTGCTTGATGTAATCCTTGAGCCGTTGCTTGTTGATGTAGCGCCCTGGCTCCAGGTACACGAAATGGGCGAACCTAGCCATGGCAAACTGCAAAATAATCAAAACAACAAGTAAATGAAAAAGAAAGGTAAAAAGAAACTTCCAAAAGGACCAAAACT
>JARBEQ010256177.1:0-10797 GCA_030265355.1 Tritonia tetraquetra
AGAGAGAGAGAGAGAGAGAGAGAGAGAGAGAGAGAGAGAGAGAGAGAGAAACTAACCAGGAACGTCATGTGTATGATTTGTTTTGTCACAATATCATTAACGAAGCGTTACACATGCTGTCATGGTTATCATCTGTAACAGGAATACGGTTTGGCTCCTTTCCTCACGCTCACTTTCAACAATTTCGATTCCAACTGACACACACGTGAATCACCATTCTGTGACGTCATAAATAGATACAAAAACAAAAAAAAAAACAAAAAAAAAACAGCAACAACAAAACCAGTAAAAATCAAATAAAAGCAAACTCAACAACAATCAGAAACAATAACAAAAAATGAAGGAAAAAAATTTAAAAAATCCCAAACCCTTACTAAAAATCCAATTCAAAACACAAGACAAAGACGTACAAACAAAACCCTAACAAAAAATATACAAACAAAAAAGTCCAACATATTATTATACAAGGAATCTGCCAACCATCGGACGATAAAGATAACCTAATATATTTATGTTTTAAAAGTAACCACGATGATGACAATGCTAATGATGAAGTGATAAAACAAGCATTAATTAATTACTCCACCTTACAGATATTGTCCCCCATGGTTCGTTGAATCGGGCACTCTCTTCCATGTTATGACTGTTTTTGTTTTTTTTTGTAATCGAACAAGGTCACAGTCACACAATCCTGGAAATAAAAATAAAATTTATAAAAGGGATAATCTTTAGTTGATCATCACAGTGGGTTGATCACCTGCTTGGCTTAATATCTTGATCCAGAGAAATCCAGCCTCATAGTACTGGCCCTACACTGTAATGGTAAAAGGGAATTGGATAAGAAAGAAAGAAAGATAATCTTTAGTCTGGTTTAGAGTCCGGGCCTGAAGAGTCATACTACTATGAAACACTCATTCTTCTTATTACAATGGATACCTGGATACCAATGGATACCTGGATACCAATGGATACCTGGATACCAATGGATACCAATGGATACCACACAGACATCCCAAACACCTTCCCTGGATCTTGCATGTGTTACCTATGGGGGGTTTGAACCAGAAATGAAATGCCAAGCCTACTGGCTGGAAATTGTGGCTAAATACCTGTACAAATAAACAACGTGAGCAGTGAGCAGGCCGCAAACTAGGAAGGTGGAAAAAACAGGCGTTCTTGTCCGGTGTGGTATTTGTCACCTTATGCGCTGACCCCTCGTGCGTTGAGGAGTTTCGATACGGTTGAAGTGAGTGCTCTTGGGTGGTTGGGTTTTCTCGTGAGTTCATTAATGATTTATGTACTCGTACTTTGATCGGTGCTCTATTTCCTTTGATGTGTTTTTATTGAGGGCGATGGTTGTTTTTGCGGTTGCTGTTGTGAACAGTGTACTATGGATTTTTGTTTTTGGTTTGTCTCCCGTAAATCTTTATCTAGCTATACAGCCCACTTTTGTCTTTTTATTAACTGACCGGCCGCAATATGCAGTGCACAGAGCCAGTGTTTTGGCGGAGAGCGTACCCAAGCGTTAATTATTTAAAAAAAAAATCATCATTATACACTTAAAGACTGTATTTATCTATATATCTCTTATGGCTTATTTATTTCTTTTCTTAACAAGCACATGGCTTTATTTTGTATTATATCCTTCTATGTACAGCTGTCTCAGAGTGGGTTGATCACCTGCTTGGCTTAATATCTTGATCCATAGAAATCCAGACTCATTGTGCTGGCCCTACACTGTAATGGTAAAAAGGAACTGGATAAGAAAGAAGAAAGAAAGATGTACAGCTATCTTATATAATATAAGCAGTGCTCTTTTTATCTTTAACTGTTCTTATGGGTTCAAATATGGTGTTTTGTGCAGCACTGAAAACTAGCCAACAAGTTAGGCAAATAGAGCGCTTTAGAGCTTCCAATATTTTTGTCACGAACACCGAAAGGTAAACAAAGGCTACCGAAATCGTCTTTAAAACACACATTCTCACCAACAAACCCCACACTAGAACCACCAAGAGTGAAATAGGAAGAGCACAGAAAACTTGGTGAAGATCAAGCAAAGAAGAAATAGATGGCTGAAAAGCCCTGGGGAGAAGCGAAGAAGAAAGAAAGCACTGAACGGAGTCTGGACGAAGCGTGTTGCTGAAGCCTTATGTTCAACGAAGGGTCAAAAGGGAATACATCAAGTCACTTGCCCAATGGGCTTTAAGTATTGATATCCGATATACACGATATCTGTGGCCTCAAGGACCACAAAGACTGTGTATTCTTATTCTTGGAGAAAAAAACCCAACTTGATTAGGACTGGTGAGACATCCAGTCTCTTAAACGTTAAACCGGAAGCGAAATCTTGAAACGGACATCCACGTTAGCTAGAATGAATGATTCGGATTTTATGCATCTTTAGCACTTGAATTCAATAACGGGAGATAAGTGTGTGAAGGTAGGGATGTACCTTATTACCGCCCCGCTCACGCATACCTTCAATTTACATTCATAAACTTTACGATGTCACGGTAAACGATTCTATTTATAGTATGCATAGGGTCGAAGGTCATCGACACTTGAGAGTGGAAATTTAGGCACGTTTCAACTAATGTTTTATATGAAATCTCTCTTGCATGTTTCATATGACAACGGATATAAGTAGGACGTGTCTCTAGGTTTAGTCTCTGGTAGATGGATGCAGATGGGTAACCAAAAGTCAGAAAATAAACGTCACGTGGAGGTCACGGGGTCGGAGTCAGTGCCTGGTTGCTTCTCCCACACCGAGACGATCAAAGTTCCTGTGCATCTAGGACAAACCTCCACTGCAACTTGGGTCCTATGACCCGACAAGAGACCAGACCCACAGCCTTTCCCCGGTGAAGGCTGGGCATAGAATCATGTTTTTTTAGTATTGGGACCCTTACGCGTCTAGGGTTTTTGCGCGTCCACTGTCCGTTTCTTGGTGTGAAAATGGGTGTGAAAGAGGGTGGTGTGTTGATTGTGAACGTATTCAAATATGGACGCGTAGGGACTCCAGGACTATTTTGTTATACACATTGGTTTTAAAGATTGATTTCTCGTCTACTATCTTATTTGGTGAATTTGAATGGAATGTGTTACACATCAAACTAAACACAACACGCTTCCAGTGCACTTTATATTGAAATATCATTGAGCAGTGTTATAGTATAATGTATGGCATCTGTTGCACTTCTCAACAAGTTCGCTGTGCAAATCGTCCCATTCATAATATTGTGCTGTGCTGTTCAATATCTTATTTATAATCTTTTTACGAACGTATAGGAAATGGCGACGCAAGGTGGCATAGGATTGGATTGCACTTAATCTGTATACTCTTTATCGAAGAAGTTTATGGGATAGGGGGAATAGGATAGCCTCGGGGCTGTAGGGAATTTAGAAATACAACTACAACAGGAACTGCAAGCCCAACAAAAAATTACTGATAAGACAATTTGAACGCAGACAGGAAGGATGCTCTAAAAAAACAAACCCAAAACAAAACATAACAAAAAGTCAACCCAAATAGTCTGGGTAGGGTTGTAATGTGAAAACGGTTCGAGACAGGCACAAAGCCTACCTGTTTAGAACACGGAGTGGGATGTTTATTCCCTAGCACCTGTCAGGCGCCATTCGAAAAACCTGTTGAACTCGAGTAAGGACACGAGAAATTTAGCATTCTTCCTCTAATATATTTTTCTTATCTTCCTTTATTTGAAGACGTAATTCCACATTGCTCTACCAACCCACATGCACTCACCGTCAAGTTAGAAAGCAATGTGTCTAGCCCATCATCTCAAATTGGGGGTGCTTCTTTATAAACGCTAGTCTCCGAGAGATTTTTGACATGAAAGGTAGAGCCTTTAAAGCTCTGAAACGTGCCAAGGACCAACATCTTCAGGCACAAGGATTCAAACCTTTACTTTTGCATCCAGTAGCGAATCTGTCACGTGCCGCTGTTAAGCTCAATCATCCAATCGAATTCATTATCAGATTACAGATTCCTTGCCCGGAGTGGTTTAGAACCTCCCAGATTTTATCAATAGCTGATGGGGTACCCGCAAGGGCTACAGTAATTTGTTTATTGGCCCGTCTTTAATTAATACTGATCAGTGTATTGCTCATGGTGCCAGTAAAGAGTTGTGGACACAGTGGGCTGATCACCTGCTTGTCTAAAAAAGAGTTTCCGTCTCTGCGTTCAGCCGTGTTTGGTGGTTGGGGTGCCTGCATTTATGGCGGGTGTCTTGTGAACCTTTCATGGCTGAACATATGGCTGGCTCCACACCGCTCTGTGGTATTATTGGGGCTCGATCCAACAAACAATTACAGATTCCGAATCAGTAAACAATATTTACAAATTTGTGTGGAGAATAAGAGAGTTTTGACTGCTTTGTTCCAGCTTATTCTGAATGTTTCCTGTAACAAACAAAACGAAAATACGAAAATAACATACAAAGAACATTTTACACGGTGTGCCATATGTGTTTATGTGTGAACGTGTGTATTTTAAAAATTTAGTTTGTTTTTGTTTTCGTCTGTGATATTCCGTAGTATGTGTGTCTTTCAAAAAATATTTTGCACGTATGTTTAATGTACTATTACGTGCATGTAAATATGTGTATACGTGTGTATAATATGCACGTATACAAAACAATATTGCCTTTGTAAGTAGCGTATAAACGCCTGTTGTACGTGTGTACATTTTATTCTCAGCACTCTATTTCATCCTCGTGATCAATAACATTTTGAGTATTTAAATTATGTAGGTCAAAATCGCACACGATAAAACCCGATGAGATTAGTAGTGACCTAGTTTGTACCACAATCGTATTACACCGCCATAACAATGTCTGACACATGAACCAATAGGCCTACGGGGTGTACACTAAGCCCCATACAAATACATCTATAGTTTGATATCATTCCTAGGACTAGGGATAGCTCTATCTCTCAGGTAAGGATTTTATTGTGATATCGGATCTGTCTGGTCTTATTTTATGACTCTTACCGCCGCTGACTTACTGAATATCGCTACTTGTTTGTGATGATGATAATACTGATAAACATGACTATGATTTTGATGATATTAGTGATGATGATTCTCATAAAGATGGTAATAGTGATTATAATGATAATGATAATGACGTTGATGATGAAAATAATGATGATGATGATGATTATGGTGATGATGATTCTCATGAAGATGGTGATAGTGATAGTAATGATGATAATAATGACATTTACGATGTAAACGATGATGATGATGATGATGATGATGATGATGGTGATAACTATTATAAATACAGTTATCATTTACCACCATCACCAACATTCCCATCGTCGCCATTGTCCCTATCGCAGTGTACTTTCCCAACTCCCAATTGAGGCAACTGAAGTTATGACTACCCGCGTAAACGGCATAAGAGTACAATGACATCCTGACCGGTCGGCCACGCGCCCTCCGTCTTTATTATGACAGGGCTTATTTAATTTCTTCTCTTTTTTTTTTCAATAAGGGGTCAGGTCAGGTCTTGGAACGAATTAAGTATACAAACTCTCATTCGCGTGCGCTGGCATCATGCACAATGGCGTCTTTCATGTGTCACCTATTAATCTCGGGGACACGTTGGCAAGGACATAACAGACCCCAAAGATAAAGGAGTTGATCCCACGCCAGTGGTCATTGCCCCCGCAGTGTTCAGGTAGGAGTGGGTACCGATATCCCGTGGGGTTATCCACTTTTCACCTGCTGGTCATTGAGTTTCCGTTTTGATTTTGTAATACACGATGGGAATTGGCCAATAGTAATATTCTTATCAAAATGGCAGCTGTACCAAAGATCATACAATAAGATATTCAACTCGGCGTATTTCATACTAAGTGAGGATATTTTAAGAGTAGTTTCCCTTGAACCGTGTGTGATAGTTGTGCCATAGCGTGCACCGGAAAGAACGCATTTTATGATTTTGGTGCGATATTTCCTTAGTTCACATAATTTTGATAAAAGACTGCATTTAGCCCATACCATTTTGCATCGAGTATTGAACGAGCCAAAACAAGCCGAGAATGAAGGTGTCCACTACCGTGGGTTTTCCCAGAGTAGAGAACGATTGGATCCAAATTTTACAATTTACAAATAGGTATAAATTGTTCCCTATTATGGGAACACTCGATAATAAAGGGACATCACTCTCGTTCGTCATCGGTAAAAGTCATTGAGTTGAATATCTTATTGTAGACGATCTTTGGCTGTACTACCTGTCCGTTCATTCATTCAGTCAGTAAATCAATTATTCATTCATTCTATATTTCATTCCTTCCTTCCTTCATTCTTCCACATATTCATCTATTTCATTACTAATTTCACCAATTCACTCACTCTCACTCACTCGCTCACTCACTCACTCTCACCCACTCAGTCTCTCACTCACTCACTCTTTCACTCAATCTCACTTACTCACCCTCACTCACTCATTCACCCACTCACTCACTTGCTTACTAAACTTGCCTCTTCCTTCCTCCATCCAATCATTCTTCCATTTGCTTTCGTTGCCAACATCCACTCCAACCTGTCAGGATGACGATCAATTTCCAACCCTTTTCTCCTTAATCATGCCATTTACGCACAGACCAGGGTTTCACTATTTTCTCATCATCTCAACAGGATCTGTTGCTCTGTGGCATTTCCCCTGTTGTTTACATTCTGATCTTTCCAGACAGAGATTCTCATTTCTGTCATTCAGATGCACGAGCTGTCAGTAAGCGACTTCTTTACTTTAATTTGGCATGGCAACTAATTTCTTTAGTCCAACTAGATTTCCCTATCATTTCTTATTAGAGACGTTTCTTGGAACGGACACAAACTCTAGCACACACACGCGCGCGCACACACATACACACACACACACACACACACACACAAGTACTCATTCCCCAAAATGCATTAATTGATTAATCAAACAGACAAACAACAAGTATTCTGACAACAGACTGCAGTAAATAGTTTTTGTTGCATAATATTATTACGAAACGAAAGTACCTGAGAGTTGCGTTAAAGAGGAATATTGGCTTAAAACACACAGGGAGTAAGAAACTTTCCGTAAGAGAATCCATTAATAGGCGAATTTCTGCATTATTATGCTCATCATGTAAACCACATTACAAAGTGTTTCCCTGTTTGCCGTATGTGCATTCTCTATTCAGAGCAGAATTTTACGACTTTCGCGCAATCACATTTTTGGCATCATAACATTTGGTTAGCAGGTACGAATGTCAAGCCATTTTGCGGAAGATGACGTCATTGGCGACAAAAAATGCGCAGAAAAATGCGTACCCCGATTATGGTCAGCTGCTATAGCCATTGTTGATAAAAGTCAAACTATTAGGACATGTCTCGCTTCTCCTGGTTACGTTTATTTCCTCTGACGTCTGGTGTTGTTATGGAGCATCGGCGTTAACAAGGAAATAGGCCGCACGTTTAACAATAGGATGTTTTTAGAGAGAATGTCAACCCCAAGTGCGTAACCTTTTATACATTGGCCAAGTGGTTACCCTTTGCCTACCAAACGTTCGACGTATACGGCCCCATAGTGCCATCGCATCTTCCTCACATTCTCACCACTCTCTCAGGGAAGACACGGGAAGTATTATAAGTCATGAGAAGAGGAAACGAATGGACGCTGTGTGCGTGAAACGGTGTTATAGACTTTCTGTGTCTTTACTGAGAGAGCGACGAGACTGTGAGGGAGATGTGATGCCGCTCCGTTTGGGGGCTTACGCACGGGAAGCGACGAGCGATTCTTCTTCTCCGCCTGGTGAAAACCGTTTGTCGACTCCCCGGTCTGGGTCCAAGTCCAGTCTGGAACCCATCCAAGGTGTTTAACCAGCTGCCTGCCATGCCCATACCCATGTGTGCATGTTATAAGGAAGCCTGGCTGCCTGGTTGATGGTTGATGGTTGGATGGCTTCTCGTGTCAAAACGACCCATCAGTACACAACTGAATTAAGCACGAAGACAATATGCAAACATAATTATTGTCACCGAATCATTTACTCAACTAGATCATTTACTCAACTAGATCATTTACTCAACTAGATCATTTACTCAAACTAGATATCTAGTTCACCAATTATCGTTACGGGGATCTAGAAAATAAATTCACGTGTCAGAATTGTGCATTTATTGTTACATGATTAATTATACAATGTTTTCGTCTTTTATGATGTTCCTTGCAAAAATGCGCTTTACTCATAGCTTGGCTGACGAGAGGCTTCCCATAACTTTCCCGGAACAAGAAGAATTTTGAAAGCGAACAATTTTATATCAAGTGAATTGGGAAATATCCAAAGAATAGCTTTACCCTGAACACACAAATCATGGATGAATACTATGGATCCTGATGTATTCAGAATTATTTTCACCTCAACCATTTGCATCCTTCTTGTCGCCGTCATCATCATCATCATCATCATCATCATCATCATCATCACCATCATCATCATCATCATCATCATCATCACCACCACCACCACTACCATCGTCATCATCATCATCATCATCATCATCATCACTATTCTAATTGTCATAACCATCATAATCACTGAATTAGAAACAAAAAAAGAAAAAGATCGCTGATTACACACAACACAAAACTAATGACAAAGCAAAACAAGTGCTGATCCTCAGGGAAACGTCCGAAAGATGTCATCAGTTGGTTTGGGTGTCAACACTATCGTTTTGCACACGGAAGTCTTGACGCTCTATTTATTTTACTACGAAATAGGGACTGCCGGAAGTTAAAAATACAATGAAATAGGGACTGCCGGAAGTTTACACATTTCCGTACCTCTTTTATTTATTTTACTGTATGACTGTGCACAGCCCGAGTGCACGGCTCGACAGTATTGATGGGAGATTGACAGACGTTTGTAGTGTGATATCCTGATATATGTCCTCTTACGGCTTCCCAGCGTGTTTGACCATCAATACATTGTGTTAGTGTGCGTCTCGTTTAAGAAAGAACCGAGCTAGAGCCCGAAACATGACGCTACACTTACATGTGAAAGCGACTTTAGCGTATACGCTCATTGGCACTTCCCTCTTTTAACATGGAGGTAACCACACCGATTAGCGGTTTCGAGAGTGAAAAACGGAAGCGATTTCACTGCTGCACTATAATCAAAATATTCACGCATTGGCCGCGAAGACAGGGGGATAGTGAATGGGTGCTACTTCGTTGCCGACTAGAGATTAATATAAAGCTCCCATCACTTTCTGCAGGTTGAAAGTCGATCACGGGGGGATGACTTTGAATGCACTCCGTTTACAGGTTAACATGTCCTTTAACTTTCCCTCAAAAGGTCATTGCCCTCGTGTCGTTATGCCTCCCCACGGCGAAATACCCCCCTGTATAACAGTATCCAAACTACCAATTACCCGGAATGTTGCCACGAGATACGACGATTATTTTCAGGACACAGTTATTGACTCCAATTGCAACTTCTCCCAAGAAACCTAATAAATTAATTATATATAAAAGTCACTGGTTAATCGCAACTTCGGATAATCGCAACCGCTCCCGTCGAGTCGACTGTACTACGTACGGTATGACCAAATTATTCAAATACGACCATGCGTTTTCAAAGATCTCAGAGATAAGATGACCTGTGCGAAGTCATGTCAGGGTTTAGGGCTTGGGGCGGGCTGCTGGTGGTGGTGGGGTGGTTAGAGGAGGAAGATAATTTACGTTCGTTACGACCACCTGTCAATCAAATCACAACAACATGGAAGAGGGGCCCCGTCCCTAGCGTTGCAATGAAGTCACCTGCCTCTGGATGCAGAGGTCCGGGTTCGAGACCCGCCTAATGCAGGATTTTTTCTCTGATCTTCCGCATCCATCCTTTTGGTAATTGTTATCATAAGATTAGATTTTACGCTGTATGTCTCAATAAAAACTGTTAATTGTTATGATGATAATGATTATTAATTATATGTTATTGTTGATAATGAAAACGCTGGTGATGATGATGATGATGATGATGATGATGATGACAGTGATGAGGTTGACGACGACGATGATGATATAACGAATTGATAGATCTTCCGCAAGTTGAGATAGAAAGTTAAAGGTGAACGGACACAGGTCGTTTCCCAGGACCAGATGGTATTCCCACAAACCCACACTGGGTGGCCAGGGGGATCCGTAAACAACGATAGTTTTAGACCTGTACATGGGGTTTTCTACTAAAAGTAAGATTGGCTTGAATGTAGAGACATCATCGAAAGATTGGGAGGGGCGTGGGAGGGATAAACTAGTCCTGGTTTATAGAAAGACGAATGAAAGATGTAAATGTAAGTAGCCAATGCGTTCGGTCTCCTCGTCATCATCACCACCATCATCATCATCATCATCATCATCATCATCACCGTCATCATCATCATCGCCAGCAGCACCACCAGATTAATTCCTACTATTACTGCTAATACATCTCTCTACTACTACTACTACTACTACTACTACTACTACTACTACTACTACTACTACTACTACTACTCCTGCTGCTGCTACTACTACTACTACTACTACTACTTCTATTACTACTACTACCACTACTACTCCTGCTGCTGCTACTACTACTACTACTACTACTACTCCTGCTGCTGCTACTACTACTACTCCTACTACTCCTGCTGCTGCTGCTACTACTACTACTACTTCTACTACTACTACTACTACTACTACTACTACTACTACTCCTGCTACTACTACTACTACTACTACTACTACTACTACT
>JARBEQ010256189.1:0-10796 GCA_030265355.1 Tritonia tetraquetra
TGAAGCCGTATGGCGGGCGCTGAAATGACCTTTCTGTGTCGATAGAGCCCTAAAACAGCAACAAACAAACAAACAAGGCCTGTAGATGTCTTACATTACGTTTTGATCAAGTAGATGAGGCAAGCAGGTGGTCAGCTCACTGTGCCCGAACCTTGAATGGCACAATGAGTGTCATATTTTTTGGTGTTACCCAAGTTTTGGCCATAACAATATTTACTGTTCCCTTGATGGTAAAATATCAACATACAGATCAGTTTTGAATGGACTGGACTTGCAATACCTGAACTCCTAAGGAAAGTCACAGATAGACCGGCATTGGGAAAGATTGTGTCTTCCGCATCCCACACATCTCCTATGACTTTACAGTCATGGGAATGAATGAATGACGGTAAAATCCCTCAGCTAAAAAAAACCTGAGTTAGATTTTGCCACAATACACAAATTTTGTACTAAATTTGATTTAATTTTCTGAACTTTTATCTTTGCAGATTGTGAAGAAATATGCATTTTATAAGTCTCAACCAAACTCTGGAAATGACTTGGATTCCACTATTGATCTTCAGACTATGAGTCAGGCATATTGTAATATCACCAGTGGTGCTTGCTTAGTGCTGGCTTTGAAATTTGCCGGCTCTGCAAATAAAGACGCTTTCAGAACATTGGTATGCAGACTGTTTTTGTTTGTTTTGACATTGATTCGGGGGTTTTGACATTGATTCGGGGGTTTTGACATTGATTCGGGGGTTTTGAAATTTAAAACAAAATTATTTTTGGTGACCTGATCCCCTTTTTATGTCATATTCTCTAAGGGGTGTGACATGATTGTTTGTTGTCAATTTTCCCCCTTAATTGTCTTATCTTTGGTATGATCAGTAGTTGTATATTTGAAATACAGTTGGATCTGGAAAAAGATTGACACTAAATCATTTGTAAGGGACCTGGTGCTAACACAATATGGACGTTTTACACCCATATGATTTCTGCTAATAATGTAACAATGTAGTCAATCAATAATTTGTTCCAAACAGAAAATTTGGTTATAGTGAATTTATTGCTAGTTCTCACGATTCACTTTACCCAGATCAGACTGTACTTGAAACATCCATTTCTATCCAATCTGTTCAAACTAGATTAGCGGTTTCCAAAATAGCACCTGAAGATATATATATATGTAGATTGAAAGTGCTTGTTCCAATGTTAATTTAGAATAGAAAATTAAATCGCTATGCATCTATCGCCCCTTGGCTTTAAAGATCTAGATTTATTATAAATTTGTATATTATATATACTTTTATTTATAGGATTTATATTTATATTTCAGCTTGACAGTCTGGGCAGTTCTCTCAAATTACTTGGTGACCAAACGTTACTGGAGCAAGCGGGACGGAGCACAGTGGAGAATTCTATCAGTACCAAACTGTTGTCACTGGCCATTGTAAGTGATAAATATTTCAAGATCTTCTCCAAGTAACAATTTATCATTTGTGAATGTTGTACAGCACATAAGCTGACTTTTACTATCTAGATTACAAATTATGAAATTGTCAAAAATGTCACGAGATACAAAGAACATGTTAAGGGGTGAGATGCAAACACAGATACATTGACGACCACATCTGATAAAGTGGCTTATAAGTCCGAATTTATATATTTGGAGATATTGGTATCATTATTATTGCCCAAATTCTTATTTCCATTGATGCTTGATTCATACCAATAGGTTGAATGGTTGCAGAGAGAAGAAAATAGGGGTAGTAATAGAGAGAACGGATCAGAAACACTCCCTGGCTTCTCGGAAAACAAAAGGCAAAACAGCATGTTACACCCAGAGATTGCAGGTTTTCCCAGTAAAACAAAGGTGTATAATCAATTATGACCAAAATTTTGGATTTATTGAAATTTTTAAAACACCATGTCTTCGGCATTGACAAAATAAGTATACTTGAAGAAAATCATAGAAATAAATAGTGTTTTGTCTCTCCTGAAAAGTTGCTGTTTTATGATACACCACTGTTCCATCATTCCCGTGAAATAAGAATTGGTACCCATTTTCTGCTCCTGGGAGGTAATTGGAGAAAAATGGAGGTCAAACCCTGTCATGGAAATCTGCTGTGTTAACCACTCCACCTCACCCCCTATTCCCATCAGTGTACAGTAATTTTTTCCGTTCTGTTTAGGTAACGGCTGGTACTGGCAATCTGATGACGTTGAGAATTTGCAGAGCCCTACGTCGCCGCGTTGGTCCTCAGTACCATCAATCTGTTTACGGCAACCAGATGTGTCACGCCATGGCAACAGGACTCTTATTCCTGGGAGGGGGAAAGTGAGAACTGTTTTTGTTTGTTTTTCCAATTATTTTCTTTTTACCTTTTCTATAATACGGACGGCTGTAAAATGAATATCGGAAAGTGAGAGAGAATGAAGTCTTTATTAATGACATGGTTTTTTGTGGCAAAATCTGCTCAGGTTTCTTATAGCTGAGGGTTTAATATTGTTAAGGCCAAAACTTGGGCAACGCCTACAAATGTGACGCTCATTGTGCCATTCGAGGTTCGGGGCACAGTGGGCTGATCACCTGCTTGCCTTATATACCTGATCCAGACTTTTCCCCAGCAATGCTGGACATGGCACGACACTCCTTGGATAACAAAAAAAAATTAAAAAAAGGTTTTTTGTTTTGCATTAAATCTGTAATGAATGACAGTATTGTATGATGACTTTTGATTTATTTCTCTTGAACTCCCATTGTGTATTGTGTTTGGCTTTGGTTTTTTTAGTTGTATTTTTTAAATTGTTTGTCATACTGTTATATCTAAATCTTACACCGAAAGGTACTAAAAGATTACTGATAAAGAAAGAAGAAGAAAGAAAGACTGTCATATCTTGTTTTATTTTTTTCCACAGCATTTTATTATGTTGTGCAAATTTTTTTTTGCATAAGAAATAGATAATTTTTAAAATGTTTCCTTGTACCTATCAATGTCAAAGGAATTAGATGGTTGAAAAATAGAGCTATCATTGAGATATTTTGTTTTCTCCATTCACAGGTTCACATTAAGAACCACCCCTGATGCCATCGGTGCTATGTTGTGTGCATTCTACCCACAGTTTCCTCTGTCAAGCACAGATAACAGGTAAGTGTCATGATTTTAACTTTAGAATATTTCATCATTTTTTTTTTTTAGTTGTGTTTTTTTAATTGTTTGTCATATTGTTATATCTTGTTTCATTTTTTTCCACAGCATTTTATTATGTTATGAAAATTTGTTTTTCTTAAAAATTTGATAATTTAAGATATGTTTCCTTGTACCTCTGTCAAGCACAGATAACAGGTAAGTATCATGATTTAAACTTTAGAATAAATCATCATTAACCCTTACGCATATTTTTTTTTTGAGAATAGATGCAGTATTACCAGGGATGCACCAAGGCGACAGTAGATATTGTTATGGTCAAAACTTGGGCAACACCTAAACACCTAAAAATGTGACGCTCATTGTGCCATTCAAGGTTCGGGGCATAGTGGGCTGATCACCTGCTTGCCTTGTCTACCTGATCCAGAGTTCTTCCAGCACTGTGTTCAGTAATGCTGAACATGGAGCTGGCGGCAACACTCCTTAGGAGTATAAAGCGGTTTAGATAACAAAACAACAACAAAGTTACTACACACTACACATAAGGCTTCAACGTGCTTGGCAAGGTGTGCTCACCTGTACCAAAGTTCAGGCTTTTTCAGTTTGCACGAAGGGGCATCCCTGTATAGATGTTGTCAACAATTTAAGTTATCAAAATTTTTCTATTTTGTATAGATGTCATCTGCAAGCATTTAGACATTTATATGTTCTAGCATGTGAACCGAGACTGATCATCCCAAGAGATGTCGACACCGGAAAATTCTGTTATGTGCCTCTTCGCGTTAAATTTAAGGTGAGCATCACTATTTTTTCAACTTTCAACAAATTTTGTAAAGAATATAGAGTAATGGAGCCAGTACGCGTCCAGCACTTTTGTGTGTCCACCGTCTGTTTCTTGGTGTGAAAGATGGTGGCATGTTGATTGTGAACGCATTCAAATGTGGACACGGAAAGGCTCCATGACTATAATTGGTATTGTAAAGAGAGGACAAGTTACTTTAGGTGATGACTAGAAAAGAAGAGTGGAGGAAGTTTATTCGTTATAGTATAGATAAACCTGACACTAAAAGCTTTACCAAGAAAGAATATGTAGAGAAAGAATATGAACACAGAACACTTATAATGCATTCAGTAAATCACTGCATTGCAGGCTTTACGAAGAAGAAGAATATATGAGGGGGTGAGATGCAAAACAAGTTTGTTCTTGTAATAGATAAAATCATTTTTATTAAAAACTCAATAAATCCGACTGTAATTGATGTGTAAATGTATTTATAGAGATTTGATACGTTTTCTCAATTAGTTCTTTTTGGATATATCTGTTTTTGCATCTCACCACCTCATATATACATTTTAATTTAGAGGATGATAATGACAATATTGTTATAATACTTCTTTAATGTCGCTTTTTTCTTCAAGGGTTGTCCGTCGTACAAATCTGTGTCATTTGATGCAGGGGCTCCATTCATCATACCAGAATTAAGCAAGTTAGAAGAGGTAAGAGATCTGTAACCCCAAAAAGACAATTTTCATCTGTGGTTCTCAGACACGCTCTCTTTTAAACATCATTGTAAAAAAAAGTTCTAAAGTTGAAGTTTAATGCCCTTTTTCACACATAAAGGTTATGTCAACAGCGATTCAACAGAACTTCAGAAGATTCCACGTGACTCTCCAGGACAGAGCCTTGAAAATTCTGAAAGGTCCAGAGAAAAAAATTCCTCACCGGGTCCTGGTCCTCCGCATCCAAAGTCTAGTAGTGGCTTGACCACTGAGCTAGGGACACCCCCAACGTCATTTTCATTCCACCCTAGCACATTGGTGTTTTTGTGTGTAGGTGTCAAGGAATTATGTAATGGAGCTCGTGGTTATCCTGTGTTTGTCTCATCAAAATCTGTGAATACTTCAATGCAATGTTGGGGCCAGCTCTATATTCTACCCCAAATGGCATACATGACCAAACATCATGGAGATGAAAATGGTATAGGGTCTCCTTCTGTTTCTCATTCTGTCAACTTAAACTATCGTCTTACTTATTTCCCAGCACGATATGACCAGAATTGTGTTGATGTGCTTCTCTTCTAACACCATGCTTTATTGGCACCATGAGCAATATGCTGAACCGTATTAATCATAAAAAGTCAATTTATACAAATTAATGTTTCCCTCCCGGTTATCCCTCGGCGATATTAAGAACTGGGAGAATTTTTCCACTTTGACCGGCTGTATTTAGAAAATTATATTCAGAGGTTTTTTTAATAGATATTTGGTCCTGTCACTCCTTTTTGCGGTCTACTCTTTCTTGTCCAATGTTTGATAAGATATTTAAGTTTTACTGTTTCACTGTTTTGTCATTGCCTTAGATTCAAATATTTGGTGCAAGATACTGGCCCATCACTTTCAGAGAAGATAAAAACTGGGAAATTCTCAAGTAAGATTTACCATCATTATTATTATTGTATTATTATTAGTATTTTCCTTATTATTATTGTTATTATTATTATTGTTGTTGTTGTTGTCATATTGATTGTCATATATTTTATTAGTGACATCGCTCTCTTACTTCATAAGTAAGAATTTAGATAGCCTTGAATTGGACCTTATTGTTATCTCAGATCACAACTCAGATGAAGTAGAAGTAGAAGCATTTCCTCTCCTTCCCTAGCTTTAAATCCGTGGAGTTCTTGGAGTCAAGAGTATAGCTTTTTTACTCAGTGAAAAAGAACAGTCGACATGGGAGAGTGCCTCATAAATAAAGACATGTGTAACTCCTGATGATGTCCTCAACAGAACATTCTGTAGGCGGAGAATCTTGGCTGCTGAAAACACCAAGGGAGGAAAGAGTGAAGAAGAGAGAAAGTTTAGAAAATTAGTCAAAAACACTAGTCTGAAATCTTGTTGCTTTGATTGATACTGCAGTGCAGTGTTGGGGCTAGCCCCATGTACTACCACAAGACATTTAAATACAGGTGCCTCAACCGGCATGTCTGCCAAGTATAGAGATTGTGGAATTGCTATGGATGCAAGGATTACAGTCAAGCAGGAGATCATCCCACTGTGCCTCTGATGATCCTTTATTGGCACAAATGACCAATACATTGTATTGTATTATTTCTTTATAAATGAATTACTGTTTGCTTTGTCGATATTCCTCAGCCATAAGAAGCCAGAAAATTTGCCACTGTGGGCTGTGTCTTGAAATCTGTGTTTGAATGATGCTTAATTACTTTCTGGTCTGCCAGCTTTAAAAAAAGTTCTTAAAATTGAACTTTTACACCCTTTTCAACTCATAAAGGTCATAGCAAAGCCGGTTCTGAAGAACTTAAGAAGATTCCACGTGACTCTCTAGGGCAGAGCCATGAAAACTCTGAAAGGACCAGAAAAAAAACCCCCATGCTAGGCTGGCTGAACCTGTTCCTCTGCTTCCGAAGTTGATTGACTTAACCACTGAGCCACGGACCCCCCTCAGCCAGCTTTTAGTGAGCATCTAATTCTCTCTTTTGGCGTTATGAAGTGTGAAAGAATCAAGTGGAAATAGCGTTGACTTTGAACAAATGAAATGCTTGAATGAGATATGATTAATACTGTTATTTTTATGTTTGTTTCAACATCTTTCCTGGTTTAAAATTTTGATCAATCTTGTTTTGACGCTCATCACAGGCAGTTGTTGCAAAAAGGTGGTGTTCTACCCGTCAAGCAGAAAGCTGGTCACATGTCCTATATGGAAGATCCCAAGGTAATGACACAATTAAGACGTGACTTAACCAATGACCTACGGTGTTCTAGTCACTGGTCTAGGCATTCAATCCACCATGGCTGTAATAAACATTACAAATCAAAGGGTTATTAAAACTTATTTATGTTATTATTTATTTCCCAAATCCTACGGCATGTAAAGGGTTGAAACATATTCTTTTTCATTTTTCTCGCATCTTATGATAAGCTGGTGCAGATTTTTTTATGACATTTTCAAAGTGTTTCCTTTCCACCTCAGGGTTACCGCAGTCTTTTGGCCAAATCCTTAACAGCTGACCAGTCCTGGCACACAACTCTGAAGGTATGAATGTGATATTCTTGGGTTAAGTTTGTATTTCTGCCTTTGATACTATGCGAAACAAGATGTGAAAATACTTTTCTTTTCTTTTCTTTTTTTAACAATCATTAATATACCAAAAACTTACTCCTGATACTCAGACCTGCCAAGTCCTATTTTTTAATGGGATTTGATTGTCCAGTTATTTCCGTTTTCATTGAATAATCCCATAATATACAATATTTGAATCCTCTTTCTCTCTCATAGTGTCACATTTAGTGTTTTTTAGTGCTAGGTACATGTTTATTTGTGTGTGGCCAGGTCTGTAGCCAAATACATCAATGACCATTGTGTGTCAATTATTTATTCCAGGCTGACGTTGTCAAATCATTCACATCTGATGCCAAGGTCGCTGCTTTAGCGGAGCTTTTTATCAAGAATGATAAAACAGTAAGTGCTGTCTTAGATGTAGCATTGCATTGACGCACGAATGTGTTAAAGTTTGCATTCAATGAAATTGTAAAATTTGTTTGAAGGGTATTTGACATAATTATAACTCCCCGGTGTCGTGGCCTACACGATGCCCAACCTCTGAATGCAGACACCGTGACCAATATGCCTTGCTGAACACGAGAGTTGGAAATGTTGTGAAGCAATTATTGATTGGCCCACTGCATCCATATATTTATTTATCAGCAGAAAACAAGTTTGATGCTTTCCACAGAAAACAATTAAGAAAAGTTTTAAACAACCGCTACTTAACTGTGATAACAAACAAATCTCTGTACAGCCTATGTAATGAAAGACCACTCTCCATCCAGATACTGGAAAACCGATGGCGACTTTTCGAACATATACTGAGAAGGGAAAACAAAATTCCAACAAATAAAGCAATGGCATCGTATTTCAGAGGACGACCACTAACAACTTTGCCTCAATCAAGACCTCAAATCACTGGAAAACAACATCACACTTAAAAGTGCCATCTTGTGTCAAAATCGTAGACATGTAGCTCAATAAATGAGCCCAATACAACATTCACACTTTTACTTTTTACAGATATATCGTTACTTAAGTTGGCACAGGTTTTTGCTCTTCCTTTTAAAATTCGTTTTTGTGGGTTACAGGGGTGTTGTACTCAGCCGACGATATATTCATTCACTGTTGCCCACATGGCTACATCTCTCAGCAATAAATAAAACATGAGGATGTTTTCTTTAAATTTGTATGTATAATTTTGATATTGCGATGGAAACAAGTCCATTAGAAGTGAATGATGAAAGAATTCTATTAGAACCTCTTTAGTCAGTTTTGTTGTATTTGAAAAAGATTTCTGTCATTGAGTTTGTTTTTATTAATTTTCAGGACAAAGGCGTGATTCAAAGTATGTCAGACTTCATCTACCAGTGCATCACCCAGGATAAAGCTGAATCCATTGGTCCTCATTTTATTCTTAAACAGGTTGGTTTGAATCCATAGCATTTTAAAAATAATTTCGTACAAGAGTTTTAAAAATTAAGATATAGTGAAAGACACGCAAGATACCCACCATTATGAATGCAGGCACCTTGACCACCAAGCATGACTGAACATAGCCGCAAATGCTATGGATCAAATGATTTCAGACATGCAGGTGATCAGCCAACTTGGCAATAACTCTTCACTGTCACCAAGAGCAATACGCTGAGCAGTATTAATCAAAGACAGGCCAATAAACAAATTGTTACTGTAGTCATTGGGGGTACCCCTCAGCATTGCATTTGCCACTCAGACAAGCTTTGAATAATGCACTTCTTTAATAAACGTTTACATTGCATATGTCATCAACTTTGATGTTTGATTTTCATTCCTCCAGTTTTAAGACCTGTTGATATTTTTATATCAAAGACATGGCAATGTATATTATTATTAAATATAAATCTGAACATCACTCCTCTCTCTACCAGATAAGTCAGCAATTTTCCGAGTGTCAAACGACGCTTGGCCTGAGCCAGCTGAGACTGGTAATTTCCTACTACCTCAGTCGTTACAGATTAGCATTTCACTCGTCTAGCAAGGAAAAGATACTGCACACAGAGTTTTTGCTCAGTCTTCGAAGTCACATTGAAGCATTGCTGGATGTTTGGCTACAAGGTATGTAATAGTTTTTTTTAAAGAAACAAAAAAACAAAAACACCTTTATTTATTCGTCTCTTTCGGGAAATTTGCCATTTTACAATGATGGACATAATCAATCATAAATACATTGCACGTGACATTAGACATATTACATAAAATTACAATACATAATCATAGAAAATACAACAATTGCAACTCTTCGCCCCTCATTCATTGTGATGGGTCGCCGCAGTTCAGTGCCCGGTGAGCTAGGGCAAAGTGTCTTGCTCGAGCACACGTGGAAAATATCTCAGCAGGTAGGATTCGAACCTGCGTCGTTCCGATTACGGGGCAAATACCTTACTGCTGAGCTGCAACGCTGCCCCTATATTTGAGAATGATACCTTGAATTGTATCTCGGGCAGGGTCGCAAGTTGAGCGGAAATTTCTGGCAATGCCAGGTGTTTTTTGGTGATGAAATTGATGTCATTGCTACTCATCAAGGTGAATTTATTGTAGTTTCGTGATATTAACTGGGGTACCGTACTTATGTACCTGCACGATTTTTTTATTTTGAGAAGTTTGATTTCAGGAAAAATTACCCTCCCCATCTTTCAACCCTGATCTATTAGAAAATAGGAGAAAGAAGCTAATCTGGCAGTTTGGGTATGAGGCCTGGGACAAAAAGTTGTTTGTTGTTTGATCGAGCCCCATTAATACCGCAGAGCAGTGTTGGGGCCAGCCATATGTTCAGCCATGAAAGGCGCACAAGATACCTGCCATAAATGCAGACACCTCGACCACCAAACACGACTGAACACAGAGCCGGAAACTCTTTGGATCAGGGAGTTTCAGACAAGTAGGTGATCAGCCCACTGTGTCCACAACTCTTTACTGGCACCATGAGCAATACACTGATCAGTATTAATCAAACACGGGCCAATAAACAAATTGCTGTAGCCATTGTGGGTACCCCCCTCAGCTATTGATAAAAACAGGGAGGTTCTACCACTCTGGGCATGGGACAAAAAGAAAAAAAACAAAACCCTTGGCAACAGCGAAGACTCGTTCTGTGAGGATCTGTGATTTATTGTGTAGAATTCTTGAGTGAAAAATGGTAATGATCAGTGTGAGTCAACATGAAACCCTTAATTTCAATATCTATCGACCATCTTTGTTTGATTTTCAGAGTGTCCAGATGCCTTATTGACATACCTCCAAGGTCATAAAGGTCGGCCGGTGGATTGTGACGGGTTGGCCCAGTACCTGGTGTGGTTTGCCGTCCCTAACAGAGAAGCCCTCATGGAGCCCGGGATGACTGGTCGGTCATGCAATTATTTATAGTTTATTTTTCAGTCTTTTTCTATTCTTTCTTGCTTTAAAGCAGCACTGTTTGTTCTCTGGAGTGGTATTCATGGGAGAGAGTTTATACAGGTATAAGCTATACCCGATATAGCCCTTGCGCTCGACGAGCTAGTCGCGTATCCTAACGCGGTATTCATGGCGGGAATTTATACCCCGTATAGTTAGTCTCA
>JARBEQ010256200.1:0-10795 GCA_030265355.1 Tritonia tetraquetra
ACCGGACTGTGCTGGTAGGGTAGGTCCCACCTGTCACCCATTCAATTGGTCACCTCGTTCACCGTTGCTTGACCACACGTCCTGTCGAGTTGTGTTAACCACTCAGCCACTGACGCCTGCTATAAGGTTATTGAATGACAACAATTACGAATACTGTAAGGTTATTGAATGACAACAATTACGAATACTGTGAAATCATTTTTAAAAAAAATTAATTTCAATACTTAAGCTTACAGCAAAGCTTTTTTTTACAATTACGTTGTTTGTATCTAAAACAGGAAGTTGACCTTGACAGAACGTGAAGAAGATCGTCTCCTCAATGGGAAGGACTATGTGAATCTGCCTCAATATTCCAATGACCCCTACAAAGACATTCGCTGGCAGACATTGGACCGCTCCTTCCGACCTGAACCAAATTTGGAGAGACTAGAACAAGCTCAACATTTAGTTGGTTTAAATCTTATCATTTCATCTCTATGTGTGGCAATGCATAATGGTCCAGATACAGATATCTCTCTCTCTCTCTATATATATATATATATATATATATATATAGGATCATTTCATCTATATGTGGCAATGCATAATGGTCCAGATACAGATATCTCTATATATATATATAGGATCATTTCATCTCTATGTGTGGCAATGCATAATGGTCCAAATACAGATATCTCTCTCTATATATATAGGATCATTTCATCTATATGTGTGGCAATGCATAATGGTCCAAATACAGATATCTCTATATATATATATATAGGATCATTTCATCTCTATGTGTGGCAATGCATAATGGTCCAAATACAGATATCTCTATATATATATATATAGGATCATTTCATCTATATGTGTGGCAATGCATAATGGTCCAGATACAGATATCTCTATATATATATATAGGATCATTTCATCTATATGTGTGGCAATGCATAATGGTCCAGATACAGATATCTCTCTATATATATATAGGATCATTTCATCTCTATGTGTGGCAATGCATAATGGTCCAGATACAGATATCTATATATATATATATATATATATATATATATATCTACATATATATAGGATCATTTCATCTCTATGTTTGGGCCGTGTATAGTGATCCAGATCCAGATATCCAAATATGTATAGGAGTCTTGTGTACCCTTTAGGGATGAATATAGAGCTGGCCCCAACACTATTTTGCAGTATTCATGGTACACGATAGGAAAAGAAAGTTTTGATTGACGAGACTGTGTAATAAATCCAATCTTTACTTCTAACACTGTGGGATGATCACCTGCTAGTCTGAAATTGTATGATCCAGAGCATTCACAGTCCTGTGTTCAGCCATGCCTTGTTCTCAGGGTATTTGCATTCAGGTATGCAGATGTCAGAGTTGGATATGGGGCTGATCCCAACACTGTTTAGATGTTGGGATATGCACTGCTGTTTATAACCTGGTAGTAGGTTCATGGAATGACTGTGAGGAAAAGTCCTGTTTCATGCACAACCTCTATTGGTTGTTTTTTTTATGCAGGGAAAATAAAATATGAAAGGATTTTACATTCTTTTATTGAAATGTCTCAATTACCTAAATTTGGTTATTCAATGTAATAGTTTTCACATCAATTTGAAAGTTGTTATTCTATCATTTTTCCATTTAGGAATCCCAGGGGGTCAACACAGCTGAGGATGAACTGAACGAAGGGAAATATTTGTCTGAACAAAAAGAAGAAATGCACAAAAAGATTCAAGGAATTGAGGCACAGAACCGATGGAAGGTTCTGGAGGACAGCAGTCCATCTTACGACATCACCCAGATCAGGGTAATTTTCATTGTTTCGAATAGACTTTTTCAGTATTTATTGTGCTCTTTTATATTTGAAAAAAAATTCACCTGGACTTAGAGACAACTACCTAATGAGAGGGGAAGGGGAGGGGGGGGGGGGTGGTTGGCCATGTCACAAGACACAACAGTCTCTCCAAGACGGTTGCAGGAAACAGTGAAGGGAAGCAGACCACAAGGTCACCAAAAGAAAAACTGGATGAACAACATTAAGGGATGGACATCATGACATTGTGTATGATACCATCTATTGTGTATGATATTATCTAGTTTCATATGCCATTCTGTATACTTACTTGTACTTATTATTATTATTATTATTATTATTATTATTATTATTATTATTATTATTATAATTTATTATAATTATTTCTATTATTTTTATTATTATTATTATTATTATTATTATTATTATTATTATTATTATTATTATAATTATTTCTATTATTTCTATTATTTTTATTATTATTATTATTAGTAGTAGTAGTATTATTATTATTATTATTTCTATTATTTCTATTATTTCTATTATTATTATTAGTAGTAGTAGTAGTATTAGTATTATTATTATTAGTATTATTATTATTATTTCTATTATTTCTATTATTTTTATTATTAATATTATTATTGTTGTTATTATTATTATTATTATTATTATTATTATTATTATTATTATTATTATTATGCATGAATTTCTAGCAGCGGCCACTGACAGGTCAGCATAGAGAGAGATAGCTGTTTCTTCATCCCTGAAATCCCCCTGATGATCTTTCAGTCAAGGGATAAAATGAATGAATGTGAATCTAGAAGAAAAACAAATTGGAAGTGTTTAAATTATTGGAAACATTTCTTTATGCAGGAAAAATACAAACTTCTTAAAGACAAAGAAATGCCTTCCTCCTTCTACCATCATGAAGGAAAGTACAACGAGGAACGGGCCGGCATGTACAAAACAAGTTATGACCCTCAGCGACTAGCATATTCCATGAATGCACAGAGGCTGAGTGGTGGAGAACTCTTCAACAGCAGCCGATCGCACGTGGATGCCAGTCGTTATCCAACCATTACCTGGGATGAAAATGAGGCTGCTTTGAATGGAAGGTATGGAAACAATGGCACAGTCTTCCTTACATATCATCAAAGTAAATCTATGGAGGCAGGATGGCAAAGTAGTTAAAGACAGCAGACTTTTATTGGCTCACTCAACTCAGGTGTAAAAATTGGTGTTAGTTATCAACTGAGAGTTTTGAAAATAATATGAGATAGACCAGTGCTCTATTTGAGAAAGTAACTTCTTTCTTCTTTCTTATCTAATTCCCTTTTACCATTACAGTGTAGGGCCAGTACTTATAAGGCTGGATTTCTGTGGATCAAGGTATTAAGCCAAGCACGTGATCAACCCACTGTGACCTCTGTGGTAGGAATTAATTATGCCTGGACAGCGGCCTTGCAGCCTACTCTTATTTTCAACTGTCAAGGGTTCTTTAACGTGCACAACGTGCACACAGGATCTCCGAGTTTATCGTCCGTCTCCGATAGGGCTATGTTCTTTGATCTCACCTACCTGTATATGATCAGGGGAGTGGCATATAGGTTTTCACAGAGTTTCAAGGAGAAAAATACCTGACAGCATCGCTGCCGGGAAACGAACCCGTACCTTTTGCTTCAGAGGCGAGAACCGTACCGTACCTCTGCGCCACTGGGACCCCACTGAGAAAGGAACATGCCACCCAAACAGAGTTAAAGTCCAGCCCCAGGAGACTTGCATTTTTTTACTTTTACCAATTAATTATAGATTAATACAAGATTAACACTTCTTTATTTAAAATTTGTCGCATGATGTGAATTGCTCTTTATTTTGAAACCTCCAGATGGCATTAATATTTCTTTACAAATCATTTTATTTTTGTTTTGTTATCAATGTTTTCATCACTTTTTACTGGCAATCAGTCAATGAATAGGGAATATATGTTTTAATTTTGTCTTTTTTTTCCCTCCATACTTTTGATGGCAGCCACACTGTTGTCTTCAAGAATAACGAACTTAGTGGTGACCGCCCTTCAACCAACGACATGCTTGACCCCTACAGAGAAACCATTGCCATTCAGAGAGACATGTTACAGCCAACAGTGTTGAACGCCAGGCCACAAATCCAGGTAATATCTTTTGAAATATCAGCCGGTACATTGAAATGATAGTGTTTCTTCCTAATCGACAAGTTGTTCTTCCACACAAGGGATCAGCAGTGTTATTTATGATTTGTTTGATGTTTATTTGATGTAATCTCATTTAAGAAACTGAGAAATATTGGGGACATACCTTTAACAACTTGGCATGACGCACAAGACGCATACAGGGCCCAATTTTAAAGTATTGATAATACATACGCTTTTTGTGCAGAATGTTCTATGATTGAATCTTGGTTTTGAAATGGAGATTTGTTATGGCTCTGACCTTGTGGATTCCTGATAGAATCAAGTCCTTTTGAAGATAGAATATAAATGGAAGTGGCTGATGACCTTTTGAAGATAGAATATAAATGGAAGTGGCTGATGACCTTTTGAAGATAGAATATAAATGGAAGTGGCCGATGACCTTTTGAAGATAGAATATAAATGGAAGTGGCTGATGACCTTTTGAAGATAGAATATAAATGGAAGTGGCCGATGACCTATAATGAGTTGCCAATGACAACTTTTAACTTTATAATATTCGCATACTTTAACATCGCACCTGTCAGCTAGCAACTGGATTTTCCCTTATGGTCGCATCACACCAAACAGCAAGCAAAAAATAGCTATCACCTACCGGTATTTTATACAACAAATACACTATATTATTCGGACATGTGCAGTCACTAATCTTATTGCTATGTTTATCTATCGGTTTCCCTTCAATCGGAATCGAGTGATTTTTAAAGCGTTTTGGGGTAATTTGTTCTCATTTTTGTCCCGTTTTGTGTCGATCTCTGTTTTCAGGTGCCATTCCATGTTAGAGCTGTTATTTTGTATCTTGATTTCACGTAAAAACACTTTGAATTGCCAAATAATTGTGATTTTATGTGCTAGTCTAATTTCTAAACTTAACTTTCTGATCGATTCAACATGCCATCTAGATCCTAGTTTGGATGGTTCAAAGTGCATCAGGTCTATGTTTAATTGAGATTCCCATAGATTGTGGATATTTAATGATTTATTTTAAAATCATATAAATTTCTTGTTTAATTTCTCTCATATTAATTTTCAAGCAATTACGAGCTTTCACTGAAAATTTGGTGCAGTTTTATAAGGAAACTGATGAGCAATTGATAATTTTATGACCCTACCCCCCCAAATTCCCCCATTGCTACCTGTGTGACGTGAAGGAACAATCGCTGCCTGGGCCATGTGATGGAAAAGTGTTAATCCCGATGCCCTGTATGTGAATACAAATATGAAAATGTTTTCAATCAAACCACAACTCCTGTTATCATCAAGACCACAAATATGTCATGTGGTTTTCATACACTTTTATCATTAGATATATCTGACTGTTTTTCCAGGAAGGTGGAGTTGTTCTGAAAGAGGACACCTACGGTAATGGCTACAACACCCGTAAATTCCTGCAGGAGAACAAACTGGACCGTAACATCAGGATGGAGCCTACTGACCTCATTTCTCATCAGAATCAGAATCTAGAACGGTGAGAGGATTTTTTTTGTATCACTTTCAATACATTCTTATTACTGTCACAGTTAAAGCCACTCATGGCACAAGTTGATTTTCATCCAAGTCGAGGTTTTTTTATTGTTCCCTTTGGGTTTTTTTAAAAATGGAGGTAATAGTCATTAACTTTAAAAAATTTTTAGACCGGTTGATTTTTCAGTCCCTTGAGAAGAGACTTCAGCAGGTTTGAATTTATTTAAACCAGTTATCTGACATGCTCACTTATCCGACAGAGTTGCTTGCGAACAAAATGAATTGCTATATATATATTCCCTATTGTTTTATCCGACAGAATTGCTATATATATATTCTCTATTGTCTATATGACAGAGTTGCTATATATATATATTCCCTATTGTCTATCTGACAGAGTTGCTTTATATATATTCCCTATTGTCTATCAGACATATTCACTTGTCCGACTCCGACACTAAGTTTTGGGAACAACATGATATTTTCTCATTGTATTAATGTTCACTTACCCGACAAACGATTTCGTTTTCAACACATGACCGGACCAGATGGTGACACTTATATGCTAAATGTAGTGGACTCACCAACTACCTGTGTAGAAACAAAGCAATAGCAGGGTTGTGATAGACACGCAAACAATTGGACTTCACGTCTACCCTCATGACCCATTTAGGAGACAAAGCTAATGTTACCTACTCTTCACTTATTCACATATCCAACATGCTCACTTATCTGACACTTTCAAAGGCAACAGACGATTACAGATAACTGTACCATACTAGATTTGTCATTGTCTATCTGTTTACTTTATCCAATATCTGTATTAATGTACCTTTGTCCCAATGGCAAGCTTAAGGATTGTTTTTAGTTTACCATGGTTTTCGTTCTCATTATTTTCAGATGGAAAAAAAAAGCGTTTTTGTTTTAAAAAGTAAAGAGAAACGAATAGAATTGAAGCGGTTAAGAGTGTTTCAGGAGATAAATAGAATGAACCATAATAGAATGAACCATAATAGAATGAACCATAATAGAATGAACCATAATAGAATGAACCATAATAGAATAAACCATAATAGAATGAACCATAATAGAATGAACCATAATAGAATGAACCATAATAGAATGAACCATAATAGAATCCTTAAAAAAGTGATATTTCAGTAATAATGAAGAAGGATATGCCATTTATCCTTTCAACCTCGTTATCGTACTATCTATTTATATCTTTTACTGTACAGTGTACGAGAGAGAATTGCTCCCAGAGAAAAATCAAGGCAACTAGGGAAAACGAAGTCAGTCCATTTCTCTGATGATGTCCAGATTAATAATGTCCACCAAAACTTCCCTGTCCAAATCAACGACTCTCACATAGAGGCCTTGTCTACTGCAGAAAAAGACGCCCTGATTGCAGAATTTGGCAACAAGGTAAGTCAGCTCATTAAATCGTATAGCAGTCATGACATTTAACACTACCCAACATCAGACAGAGTTATCTTTCTTTATCTCCATTTATACCAAAATCTCTTTTTGATCATATATAATAGATCTCTTTTCAAGTAAATTGAATTGTCCTTTACTCTATTGATTTATTATTATCTATGTTATGATCGCTTTTCAATTATGTAATAATATCTGTTGAATGATATCTCAGTTTATTTTAAAATACTTTGCAATGTGTCATCAATCACATTTTGAACTCTTTTCAATTCCAGCCTCCGTGTATTACTTTCACTCAAACTCATCCTCCCTTCGACAAACGTGGTCCTATTGATGTCAATATTTGTGGAGATGTGAGGAATCTGAAAGAGAACGTTGTACCAAACCCTGTGCCTGTGCCGACCGTGGTGGCTCGTAACAAAGACTCTATACTGAAACCCCCTGCTGTGACCTTTAGCCGAGATCCTCAAAGGAAGCCGTCTCCATTGTCTGAGACCATCGATGAATTCCGAAGTCTGTCCACAAACTTCATGCCCTCAGGCAAGTGTCAACTTGATAGATATTAGGAAAAAAATGTTTAATGTTGTTAGTTTAAACAAACTTTATTTACATAACTGAAGGATAGTCCAGTTTGTAGGATAAGGAATCCACAGGGTCAGAGCCATGAAAACGATAAGGAATCCACGCAGTCAGAGCCATGAAAACGGAGAGAAATGCTCATGTCGCCACCAGGTTTCAAAAGACTTTCTGGACAAAAGGTGAATATGTTACCTCTACGCTAGGATGCCCCGTGATGAATGTAACAAACTTTTTACACATAGCTGAAGGGTAGCCCAAAAACTTTGCCAATTGTAGCCTTTAAGGGTCATAGGTCATTGCCAATGTCAGTTTCAGTAGCATGAGCGGACATGTGTCATTTTCTCTTTCTGAATCGATACGAGTCTATCACAGGTTACTTTTTCAACTCTTAGTGAAGATTGGTACCCATTTCTACAACTTGAGTCAAGTGACGCAATTGGAGCTTGTTTTGGGTTTTTGTCTATAAATTAATGAAGAGCAATGAAATGCTCCTGTTCTTAGTCAAACATCTTATTGTAGAAAGATCTTTGATATTATTGTCCTGTCTTCATTGATATTTTTCACAAACCTCCCTTTGGTAAACGTCTACCCCTTTGTGACTTTTCCTATCCAGGCTTGAATAGTCAGCAACAGATTTCAACGAATTACTCCTTGCAGTTCCCAGTGCACAATCTGGCCGAGAAGAAAGATGCCAGGTTTTCTTGGACTCCTGGGAAAGGTCATCCACGGCCACAGTCGTGCCTACTGGATCTCCAAGATAGCTTTATCAAATCTGAAGTAAGTGGAGTCAAAGAGTCAAAGAGAATTATTATAGAAAGAGAATTTTCGTGGCTATTTTTTTCAGTGATCACACAATCCCTTGTCCAGCACAGAGGAAAAAACTCTTGCTTTTGCATTGTTTATGCATTATGATAGTTATTTCTCTCTTCTTGATGAAAGGAAAAAATATAATTTAATCTACAAGAAAAAAAAGAAGAAAAATGCAAAGAGGAAGTATAATCCTCCTATCTTTGTCTGAATGGAATAAAATTAAGTATTAATGACCATGGATATTGAAGGACATTGGTATTTGGGGACAAGCTAATGATGCCTGCTGGAAGTTCAAACTCAAAGTCAAAGAACGGAGAGGAAAATATTAAAAACTTTCACTAAAGACAATAATACAGGGCTATAGAACGTTTTGGATAAAAACCCTTCCTAAGCTGGACACAACAACAAAAATGCAGACCAAAAAGAAAGGAACAAAGACAAACACTTGTATGTAGAAAGAGATATCAATAAAAAAAATGTTAGGAATAGACAATACCTTTTAAACAGAATTTACAAAGTTCTAAAATGTTAATTTTAAGCCATTTTCAAGACAATAAGATCATTTCAAGAGTGGTTTAATAAAAAGATTTCCTGAGAATTAACCAGGACACAACCTTAGCCAGCAAGATCTAATTTAAAAAATCTCATTCAGGCAGGATTTGAACCCCAGAATGCTGTGTTCAAAGGCAAATGACTTAACTACTTGGATGCCCCACACAGAATATTAATTCATGAAGAAGATTTTGTATGTCAATGACAATGGTAATAATGAAAACAGTGCATTAGCAACCTGTTCAATTTCATATACAATACTTGCCGGATTCCAGCATGCCAAATTTCTGCACATTCCGCAATACAGCATGCTGAAGTCATGGCGATACGTTGGTGTGAAAATCACATTTTTAAACAATCATTTGACGTGCATGTGTCAATGTGTGCAAACTTAGCTGCAGACGTCTTTGACATTCCTCCCGTGTTATTTCTGGATGTTCAAGGTACTTGCATTTGTATAGGCAGGTATCTTGTGTGCCTTTCATAGCTGATGATGGAGCTGGCCCCAACACTGCTTGTCGGTTTTGATGGAGTACAATCAAATAAGCAAACAAATTATCACATGTTCACGAATTCTTTCTTTCTTATCCAATTCCCTATTACCATACAGTGTAGGGCCCACTCTATGAGGCAGATTTACTCTGGATCAATATATTAGGTCAAGCAGGTGATCAGCCCACTGACTTTTTTTTGTAGTAGGAATTCATTTTGACCGTACAGTGGCCTTTCAGCCTACTCTTTTTTATTTCTAAATGCCAAGGCACAACTTGCACACAGGACCTTTGAATTTATTGTCCATCTCTGACAGGACTAAGTTCTTGATCCCACCTACCTTCATAGGATTAAGGGAGTGGCAAATAGGTTTATACTGAGTTTTATGAAGAAAAACAACAGCTGTCACCACTGGGATTCGAATCGGGTACTTTTTGCTTCAAAGGCCAGACCATACGTCTGAGCCTCTGGGACCCCTTTAAAAAAGAGTATATATATAAGATTGACCCTATGTTCACTAATTGATATTTCCCTTCAATCAGGTACGGAAACGATTTCATAGTATCTACCCAGAGATCAACCCTGAAATTCGAATGAACATCAACACGGGCAAGAGACATACATTTTTTGGCATCAACGCCCAAACTATCCATGGCTGAATAACAATAGAAACATTTGTTACATAGAAATTTAATTTATTTTCATTTCGTCCTCTCTCAGTTTCTCATATATCCCATTATGACATTAAAGAAAATAAACAATTTATAACATAGTTTGAATGAACATGTTATTAAATTTGGTGATGTTAAAAGCATCAATATCATTTTAATAGGGTCTTTTTTTGTCATTCACGTTTTCACACGATCAGTGACTAGGTTTTATATTTTGTACTAAAGAGAATTTTTGTTAAAAGATATTTTTGTTAAAAGATAGAGAGTTTTTAACATTTTCTATAGAAATTGTCCCCTTAAACAACCAAAAAAAAAATCAATAATGTAGAGGATATCTGTTTCAATTTTATTGTTTTCAGTCATTATACAGGGATATGCTTTTCTACGAATGGTTTTTTTTTTTGCCATAGTGTTTGATTTATTTTGCAAGTTATACAAAACAATTGGATGGTACTTGATTATTATTTCATCATTTATTTTTCTCAAATGTTTCCATGCTCATTGGCTCTGAGAAATGTGATTGGATTACAACTACTTAGGTCTGAATTAACCTGGAGAAAAGATTAAATGGCTTACTGGTGTTGGGGATTGGGTCACAAAAGACCATAAGACAGATTCCTGCTACTTAAACATAAGCGTTTTGTCCAAGCATATTTTGCTACACTTGCCCAATGTGGTAAATTCTCCCAGTTCTTACCTAGCTGAGGAGGTGACCACAAGGGCTACATTAATTTGATTATTGA
>JARBEQ010256210.1:0-10794 GCA_030265355.1 Tritonia tetraquetra
TCTGGACACTCAATTCGTTGACGCCAAGTCTGTCTTCACCCGTCCGTGCCACGGCATATTTCTCATGGCAACCACGGACCACGGACGGATCCACGGAAAATTTCAAATCCACGGAAGAGTGGCAGCCCTGGATTGGAATTTAAATTATTTTTTAAAAACTTATAAACGGCAGAATCATGTAGTGTTTGGTATCTCGCCACAGTCAAATTTAGCGAGAAATTCAATTTTGAACTCAAATTCGGTCTTTTCGACAAAAAGTATGTTTTTTTTTTAAAAGGGCCACGCCTCCAGCTCTCTTCATTCTTCACAAAAAGTGAGCGTGTGTTAATTTCTTGGCGGGGAGACGATTCATCGATGAAAAGGAAAGAGTGGAAAATGAAAAGTGAAAAGAGAAGAATGAAGTTCTATGTAAAAATCACCACTAGATATAATCTATACTGTCATTTTCTCTTCCTTCGTAAAGAATGAAAAATGGATGATGAAAAAGGAAAAGTGAAGCCGGGTTTTACATAGAGCTTCACTTTGCATTTTTCATTCTTTTACTTCTAGCATCATCATCATCATCATCATTATTGTTATCAGTATCAATTATAGTGGTGACTGTCACATAGAACTTCATTCTTCCCTTTTCACTTTTCATTTTCCACTCTTCCCTTTTCATCGATAAATCGTCGCCCCGCCAAGAAATGAACACGCTCACTTTTGTGAAGAATGAGAGAGCTGGGGGCGTGGCCCTTATTTTTTCAAACACATTTTTTTTTCGAAAAGACCGAATTTGAGTACTCTTAAAATATTCCAAGATTCTTTGCCTTTGTCGACAAAGAGATGTTCACATCATCAAATATTATAGATGCTAACCCGATTTGGTTTAATTTAGTTTCAGAAGAGCAAACAACAATAATTTCTGTTTTTTCCTCATTGAGTTTCAACTTATTGGTGCTCATCCACGATTTGACAGACAAATAGCAATCTTCAAAGTTTGTTACCAACAATGGGATATCTGTTACTGGAACACAGTTGCGCATCATCTGCATACAAGTGATGGTTAATAGAATGGGATTTAACGATATCGGCTAATGGAGTTATGTATAATGTAAACAGCTTTGGACCCAGAGCAGAGCCCCGTTGAACAACATAGCTTAACAAGCATTAGATCTATCGCCATTTATTAGGACGGATTGATGCCGTCCTGTGAGATAGGATTTAAACCAAATAAAGACACTACCTGTGATACCAAAGCACAGAGAGAGTCTATCCAACAAGATAGAATGATCGATGGTGTCAAACGCCGCAGACAAATCAAGAAGTGTAAGCATTGTTAGGCGCTTCAGCACTACCATTGTGACAAGATCGTTCGCTGCCCTCGGCCGGGTACTCATTTACACATGAGTCGAGTGAGGTAAGCAGAGTTAAGTGCCTTACCTAAGGGCACAGCGCCAGAGTGGTCACCCGTCTAGACACTGATCACAATCAATGTAGCTTGACCACGCTGACCGGTTCAGCGTGCTTACCGTTCGACCACGGGCGCCTTTGCTTCCCCTTGTACCGAAGTGCATCAGACCAGGAACTGTCTATCCTGGAGACCGTTACTTTCCCAGTTACAGTAAACCAAAGAGACTATGATCTTCAATTTGTCGTGACGACAATGCCCCGCCTGCGGCTACTTGAGCGGATGGCCTTGCAGAGAATGGACTTATCAGTAGACCAGCTACTCCATTCCAAACCAGTACGTGCAGAGAAACCAGTGACAACACAGAAATCTCGTTTTACAGTCGAAGCCTCTGTGTTCACATAATATGCGCTAAAATATGGACATCTTATCGAGAGAGGGGTAAAATGAGTCCCTGCCACTATCACAAAGATATTGGGACATCAAAACTACTTGGTGCGACTCCAGTCAGATGGTTCAACATGGAAGCGGCATGCAGATCAAATAAGACGCAGGTGCAACACTGCCAGTGATGGCCTGCCCAGAGATACTGCCCATGGGAGACGACGCGCTGAGCACATCAGCTGGGGCGCCAACGAAGACGACCCTGGAGATCTGGAGATGTCTTGACCCGAGAGCCGGCCCATGGGAGACCACGCGCTGAGCATGACCGCTCAGACGCCTACGAAGTCAGCCCCGGAGATATCCCTGCTGTCAACCAGCCAGAGAACGCAGAGCACATCAGCTCTGGCGTTGATGACAACACCCCTGGAGATGTGCCTGACTATGGCTGACCAACGCCACACGGAAGAAGAGTCGACCCTTTAACCTAAACCCCGGTCGAGACGCAGACGCAGACGACCACCCCGACGGCACATTGATAATTAAGCCTTCGAACCTCTCAGGCTAGGTGGAGAGGTGTTATGTCGTGACATCCCGGGTCGGTTACTTCCCTTGTGCGGATGCTTCCCCTTGTTTGAAATCGACCGTTGTACGTAAGGTATGACTGTTATTCTTGTGTGATGTCCACTTGTACGTACGAATGTCTATGTCATTAGAAATGCTAATGTATACTTTGGAATGTATGAATGCCATCCAGTACATGTTAATATTCAAAGCATATGTAAATATCTGTACATAATACACTTTGTATGATGTAACCAAAAATACGTATTTATTATAGAAATAAATCATTGAAATTTGTTCCGACTGTGGCTGACCAACGCCACATGGAAGAAGAGCCGACCCTTCTACCTAAACCCCGGCCGAGATGCAGACGCAGTGTTTGTCTCTATAGAAACCGTTCTTTCATGAAACCAATGGGCCAGGGCCGGAAATAAAACAGGTCCTCTATTCCCGGTGATCAAAGATGAAGTTAATCATCGTGAAACCCCTGGCCAACAGGTTCAACATGTCATCGCATTCAACCTGGTACTAACAAGAACTACGTCTACCCGTCTGTCTCTCTGGCCACATGACTCAGATCTTTTTACACTCCCACAGATTCTACGCCCTTTCGGTCCACGTCACTCAAACAAGAATAATATGTCAAAGTCAGTGTAAAAGTAAAAGCAATAACTTGTGTGTATAAAGAACACCCCAGGCGTAACCTTATCGTGTTATGAAGGGGTGGTAACCCTGACCATAACATAGGACACGCTCTTCGAAAACCACCGGCAGCTATCGCAAGATAGGCTCTGAGATGGAACCCAGAGGGAAAGGAGAGGAGGTGAAGACCTCACTGGCAACAAGGCAGAGAGAAGTTGAGGCCTGACATGAAAAGAAGGAAAAACTCATGGAACCGACTGGAAAGAGACGCCCAGGAAGACAACCATGAACCAGTGTAGGGTAGAAATTTCGCGTTGTTAAAATGTGCTATGTGTAGGATGCATTTCCGTAGGGGACCACCACTGACGTAGTTGGCATTATGTGGGCATGGCCAAATATAGGCATAGGACTTCCGTTCCGTTAGTTTAAACATCGGCTTATTCAAGTTGTAAAATGACTTGCTCCCAAGAGTGTTCAACGAAACAGCTACTAAGAGGAGACTTCTCAGTTATAGGCCCTCCACACGCACGTTCCAATTGATTGGGGCCAGACGTCGCGCCTCCACTCACGTCGCAGCCCAAGCATGCCACCTACACGCTACAGCCTCAACCTAGGATATTTTTTCGCGCCATTCATATATTTCCGCCGAGGCCAGCCACGAGCTGATCGGTTGTCGCCTCATAATCACGTGTAGCTAATATATATGTTATTTATTAAGAAACGCACACACACATACACGCGCGCGCGCGCGCGCACACACACACACACACACACACACACACACACAAAAACCACATATAGCAATAGTGTGGTGTTTTGTATCAAATCGATGGTAAATTTGATAATAATTCTATGTCAAAACAGCAATATTTTAAAATTTTAGTAACATTTATTTATTCGTTGAAACGTTGAAGTTATTCAAAAGCCCTTGATTCGGGTAAGTTGTCATGTTACCTATTATATTGATGAGTAATATCGAACATTATCTCATCTCATTTATATATAAATGAATTACCTTAAGTAATTTGTGACTATGTCGTTGGAATCAATATAATGACTCATGTAGCAGACAGAAATTATTTTTTTTTAACTTCCAATAAAGACAATAATACAGGGATACAGAACATTTCGGGTAAAACCCTTCCTGTTGCGCGGGGCGTTCCAACAAGAAGGTTTGGAAAAGATGTGCGAACGCTCCAAGAATCTATGCGAAGACATGACCACCAGTGAAAGTAGGAGACCTATCTACGGTACCAGATATCGGCTAGGGAGAACAACTTCCACTCCCCGTGTTGTTGGCTGAGTTATGCGAGGAGTAGGAGGGACCCTTTCAGATCTAGGACTAAGGCAGGAAGCAACCGCCAAATCAGATTCCTACAGAACCCGCGACGAGGGTGGGGGATGCTAGAATTGGTTTTCTACGACCACAACGCGGAATTGAACACTCCAGCCCATGTCATTTATTTTCCCCTCCCCCATCTATGGGTCAAATAGTTGGCCTGCTAAAATGTTCATAAGAAAACATTTTCCCTATCTCCCATGCACTAAAAAATGAAAAAAATGTACACTCTACATATAGCTTTTTAAGGAATTCTAAACTGACTTCCTTGCTGGCCGATAGAATAGTAGGTAGTCGAACCTAAAAAAAGAAACTGGACGAACATATATTTTTTAATAGTTCCTCACCCCGAGAGAAAATTACCGTATACGATTGGAAGTAACTCTTCGTTTTCTTGTTCGGATTATTTTCTAAGAGTAATTTCCCCTTATTTAGCAGACAAAATCGCTGTTTTTAGCTTTAGTGTTGTATTGAAACTGGCAGAACAGGTTTAGAGCCTGGTTCGATGAAAAGACGGTGCCGCTATGAATAGAGGTTTACTATTTTTGTCTCCTACTGGAGGTGTGTATTTTGTGGCGTATGAGGGCTGGGTTGAATGTGTGATGTTGCTCTGTTTTGGGTGGCACCCTTGTCTGATAAAATTTGTTTTCGGTGGGCAGGCATCGGCCAGTTCTGTTATCACTGGAGGATCATATTGGCCAGTCAGATCATAATCTTCGATTTCGTTTTTTTTCTAATTATTGCGAGGATAAATTTGTTTGAATTGGGTAAGTTTTTAACTCAAGATAGGGTTAGACGATAGATATTATTATACTTTACTGTGATCAATGTTGATCCTTACTCTCAGTTTCTCTGAAGGAGAATGCACATTCAGCATAGCTTTAGTTAGTAGGACCTATGGAGGTCTAGATAGTGGTCTAAGTCTAAGGACCGTCTGATATATGAGAGGAAAATTGGGGCTTCCTTTTCACAGTGGTCAAGTCACTTGCCTCTGGATGCAACTGTCCATGGGTCGAATCCCACCTTGTCCAGGATTATTTCGCTGGACCTTTCAGAGTTTTCACATGGCTATGCCCAGGAGATTCATGTGTAATCTTCTCAAGTTCTGTTGAACCACCTTTGCTATATTTACTTTATGTGTTGAAAATGATGTAAAACTTACAAAGTAAGAGCATTTTTACTTTAGAGTAGAAGTGGGCACAGTTCAAACTTTTGAAGTTCTAAAAAGTTCGAACTGACTTGTGGTCGAACTCAAAGTCTGTTCATTTCTTTGACATCGACCCTGAGATTGAAAGGCAAGGGAACTCAACAAGGATCTTAAGAAGGGCGGTCATCCACTTCGTGATGCAGTTGTTTCTCATTCCCTGCCCTCCCTTTCACTTTGAGGATGAGATTGTCGGCTGTTGTGCGTGAATGTGGGGTGTACACAGATAACAAAAAATAACATTTAGACATGTGAGTTGTGGTTGCACTGACTGGCAGCATCTTTCTGATTTTTGGGATTTTCAAAGGATTAATTGGATGTGTCTGTGTGATAGCGAAAGTGATATTTGAGTTTAGGTCTTGTTCTGGTGGACTGAGTGGTATAGGTACATTTTGTGTTTCTAAAGTGATTTTAAAGGAATATATCTGGTAAATTATGAATAATTTGGGGTTTTCAAGCCAAATGTCACGAAAATATTATGTTTTTGGCACACTGTGATGAGTTCTATTGTCAACAACAATAACAATGTACAAGACAACAACTTTTATTTCTCTCAGATCAACACACAATTGCGCCCACGGTATTACTCAGAACATAAAAGCTATGTAGACAAACAAAAGAAAAGCAAGGTCGGAAAGATGGGGTGAAATCAAAGACAAAACTAATGAATGTGATTAACACCCCAGCAGATGAAGATACTAAACAATACGACACAGTGATCCATATTTTGAGTTTAAATCCCACGGGTAGAAAGAAACTGAAAACTACTGCCTTAAGCCATTCCAAGTACACTATAAAAATCCACAGGGCTGTGGAAAGTTGCCATAATAAAGAAGATGCAATGTCAAGCAGCAGTCAGATTACATTAACTACCTTGAATGTGAGAACACTTTACCAAAATGGAAGTTTGAAAATTTAATCCAAGAAGCAGACAAATACCTGATTGAAATAATGGGTGTGACAGAAGAATTATGGTGGACATTTTCAGGAGGGGTGAAGCATGTAAGAGGTGTTGGAATGCTGGTGAAGGAAAATGTCGCAAAATCGATCCTTGGTTACCGGTCAATATTGGATAGAATCCATATGCTTAAATTCCAAGGCAAACCTTTTGATATCAACATTATTCAAGTTTACGCCCCAACAACTGAGATCAGTGAAGGCAAAATTGAAGACCTTTATGAACAATTAAAAAAAACAAAAAAACAAACAACGCAAATCACAAGATTTGACCATCGTCATGGGTGACCTTAGTAATGTAAAGGTGGGTGATGAGAGGGTAGAAAATATTGTGGGACTACATAGGCTAGGTCAGCAAAATAAAAGGGGGAAAATGCTTGTAGAGTGGTGCAGAAAGGAAGAATGCTTTATAACAAACACTTAAAAATCTCAAGAGAAGACTACAATGAAATAGGGGCTGCTGGAAGTTTAAAATTAATGAATAAGAGGGGTAAGGAAATGTATAAACTTCCAAATTGGACAAAGCATAGGGATGTAGAACATTTCGGACAAAACGCCCTTCTTCAGCTAACAGACAAATATCACAGAAATGGGTAGAGAAATCTCAAACAATTCGATTAAGACCTGTCACCAAGTGAGGTAAAACCAAACTGGGGATAATTATTGTAATGTCTATGAAACGACATACATATAAATATATGCAAAGAAGTGAACGCCTATGAGTTACTAACAACAACTGACTTTTATTACAAGAACAAGCCATTATATAGCAATAGAGTAACGAGGGGCATTAACTCTCATAATTCAGTCATACCTGGATATACATAAGTTATCTCTCTTGCATTCACTTCATTCGTTCATCGACGCTTACATTACAATGATGATAGCAGAAATGATCACAATACGATGATGAAAGTATGGAGGTGGGGTCTCAGTGGCGCAGAGGTACGGTTCTCGCCTCTGAAGCGAAAGGTAACGGGTTTGATTCCCGGCAGCGACACTGTCAGGTAGTTTTCTCCTTGAAACTCAGTGAAAACCTATATGCTACTCCCCTGATCCTATTCAGGTAGGTGGGATCAAGAACCTATTCCTATCGGAGATGGACGATAAACTCAGAGGCCCCGTGTGCATGTTGCGCACGTTAAAGAATCCTTGGCAGTTGAAACTCGATAAGAGTAGGCCGAAAGGCCGCTGTACGGGCAAAATGAATTCCTACCACAAAAGGTCACAGTGGGTTGATCACCTACTTGGCTTAATATCTTTATCCACAGAAATTCAGCCTCATGATGCTGGCCTTACACTGTAATGGTAAAAGGGAACTGGATAAGAAAGAAAGATCACTTAAAACAGGCGTCGTGTAAGGTTTTAACTTGGAGCACACTACACATGTTGTGTGGAAAAATGTGATGTTTTATCAACTCACTTTATTTTACATGGTAAAAACGTGTTTTTAATGGCTGCTGACCTATTGACCTAATTCATGCTTACAACGCAGCAACACTGATGTGAGTAATCACTCACAACATGAATAGCACGAGACAAATAGCATTTCAGGTTTTCAAAATATCTGATTTTAGTGTGGTGCATTTTTTTATGTGGTCAGTATATAATCATTAATGAATCACTTCAATGTGGAACTGCCCCTAAACTGTTGAAACAAGCCATTGTAACTCACTAAAAAAAAACAAATTTATCCCCTGAAGAGCTGACAAATTTTTTACCTGTTTCAAATATTACAGTTTTTATCTAAAATACTGGAAAAGGTTGTTGCAAATCAACTTAGAAGTCACGTGACAAAGCACTTAACCTATTCGAACCTTGTCAATCAGCTTACAGACAATATGACAACACTGAGACGGCACTTCTGAAAATTCAAAGTGACCTTTTATGTGCTGCTGATAAAGTCAAAATTTCTATACTTGCCCTTTTAGATCTAAGTGCACTCCATTCTTATTGAACATCTGCCCAAGTAATATGGGTTATCTGATGATGTCATAAATTGGTTTAAGTCATATCTTACAAATCGTTCTCAGTCCATATTGTTAAATGGATTGCAATCTCTTCCATTCAAATTAGATTACCCCAGGGCTCGGTACTTGGTCCACTTTTGTACGCTCTATACACTCAGCCACTAGGAGCTGTGATCAGACAGCATGGTGTCAACTATCCCATGTATGCTGATGACACTCAGCTGTATAGATCAGTCTTTCCACCAGAGGCAACCTATTTAGTGTCGTGTATGGAAGATTGTGTGGAAGATGTAAAAAAATGGATGATAGCCAACAAATTGAAGATGGATGAAGAAAAAACTGAAATATTATTTTGTAACCCAAAGAAAGATAAAACCCATTGAAAATGATTTTATGCAAATTGAAAATTAACAAGTATTTTTTACTGATAATGCAAGATATTTAGATGTGTATTTTGATTGTAATTTTTCCATGGAACATCATGTAAACCACCTATGCAAAACTCTATATTGTGAAATTCGTAGAATTGAGCAGTTAGCAAATTTTCTCAACAGTACTGCTATAAAAACATTAATATCTTCAATTATTTTTCCTAGAATTGATTACTGTAATTCCCTTTTATATAACATCCATGATATATTATTATAATTTTAAAAACTTCAACGCGTCCAATACCACGCTCTTCGACTTGTTTTAAAAAGAAGAAGGAGAGAGCATATTACACCAATGCTGTGGATGATACATTGGCTTACTGTGAAAGCTAGAATTATTTACATTTCTGTTCCCTATTTTAAATGTAAAAATGAAACCGCCCCCTTTAATTTGATTGACCTTGTATAGATGATTATGTACCAACTCGTCAGTCAAGATCTAAGTATCAGGAACTTTTACATGTCCCAAGGAAAGGTTTTAAAAAATTAGCCGACTGGTCTTTTAACCATGCTGCCCATCTATTTGGAATACTCTTCCCTTCAGTATTAGAAAAATGTCAGGAATATCCGAGGACACTTTTAAAAAACACTTGAAAACATTTTTAATGCAATGCTATTTGGATGATTGATGATTGTTGTGTGAGAATTTCTTTCTTTCTTATCCAATTCCCTTTTACCACTACAGTGTAAGGCCAGCACAATGAGTCTGGATTTCTCTGGATCAAGATATTAAGCCAAGCAGGTGATCAACCCACTGTGACCTTTTGTGGTAGGAATTAATGTTGCCCGGACAGCGGCCTTGCGGCCTACTCTTATCAATTTTTAACTGCCAGGGGTTCTTTAACGTGCGCAACGTGCACACAGGACCTCCACGTTTATCGTTCGTCTCCGATAGGACTAGGTTCTTGATCCCACATACCTGAATAGGATCTCCCTGTATGAGAATGCTAGATACAAATAATTGTTTTGTGTGTGATTCATTTTCATTATCCGATGACTGTGTCAATACACGGTTCCTTTTACATGCCATAAACTTTAAACATTATAGTTAGTACTTCATTTCAATTTCTCACCCATAGAGTGCCATCCCTATTGCCATGAATATTGTTTGGATTCTGGCCTTTGTTGCCTCGACATTGTCGGTGGCACAAGGTCAGGATTTAGCCAAGCATGTGTGTTCAGCAGACAACAGTTTTCTGGAGCAAAACTACAATTCTGCCAATGTCGTCTTTGGAGGAACTTTGGCCATTCGAAATCCTGGCAGTAATGGTTTAGGTTGTGGTTCAATCTATGAAGGTAAGGATTGTTAAGTTAATGTCCTGGAAAACTGTTCACTATCAAGTTGTTGTTGTTCTTCTTCTGTTAATTTGCAGACCACCTCTGGTGTATAGTCGCAAAATGAAGTACATAATACAGGTCATCTAAACATTAAAAAGACTGAACAAGTGACACAAGGGCTCGCTCATTGTGTGACCATCTTGAAACTGTCCCAGAATGATTGTAAGTCAGGTTTTCTGACCGCGGTTGGTGGCAAATTGTTCCAGTCTTATTGCAGATGGGAAGAAAGACTGGTTATTAGTCTTCGAGTGTGGAACGTGGCAATGGAGTTCATGGCCCCTTGTTTTTTATGTCATCGTTACAAGTCGGTCGGTAGGAACGTTGATTGATTCATGAATGGCTTTGAACTGTGCTCTCACAGTGAAACATATTCTTCTGGAGTGCTCAGCCCTTGACACTGTGAGAGCATGTTACTACATGTGTTGGAATATAAAGGCTCTCAATCCCAGAAAATTATTTTCTTTTTAAGACATGCAGAAGTTTTTAATAAAATCTTTCTTTTTTCTTTATCAATAACCTTTTAGTACCTTTCGGTGTAAGGTTTATGCATGATGCACAAACTTTCGCCATTGATCCCT
>JARBEQ010256232.1:0-10793 GCA_030265355.1 Tritonia tetraquetra
GTATTGTTTCAAAAACAAGTCTAAAATACAACATCATAGCTGTATTGTTTCAAAAACAAGTCTAAAATACAACATCATAGCTGTATTTGTTTCAAAAACAAGTCTAAAATACAACATCATAGCTGTATTGTTTCAAAAACAAGTCTAAAATACAACATCATAGCTGTATTGTTTCAAAAACAAACAAAAAACGGGACTAGCGTCAAAACATTTTTTGGTTAGTTTGACACCCTTTCAAACTTGTACAAAAGGCCATTGGTTGTAACAAACACCTAACATTGTAAACAACCTTTCCAAGCCTACAGTGGCATCATAGAGTCACAGTAGTTATGTGTCATAATAAACTCAACAATGAGTAGTAGGCTATATGGAAGTTATTACTGTAGCACAGTATGTGCTGGGTGGAATGATTCTATCCAGGGGTATACATGTTTTGGGCAACATTTGTGTTGGAACATGGAGCTGGCCCTGACAGTGGGGCTGGCCCTGACAATGGAGCGACCCTGACAATGGAACTGGCCCTGACAATGGAGCTGGCCCTGACACATGAGCTGGCCCTGACAATGGAACTGGCCCTGACAATGGAACTGGCCCTGACAATGGAGCTGGCCCTGACAATGGAGCTGGCCCTGACACATGAGCTGGCCCTGACAATGGAACTGGCCCTGACAATGGAGCTGGCCCTGACAATGGAGCTGGCCCTGATAATGGAGTTTGATTAAACAAACAAAAAGGTTTGAGGACAATTCTTACATATGTGTGAGTTGAGAGAAGTAGCAAAGAGACACATGATGCAGTTTGTGCCTGAATTTGATGGAGCATCACCCTCTTACCTGTAAGTATTCTCCTTCCTCATAGGACAGGTGACCACTTCCACAATCATCTGGACTGGAAGCTCTCAAAGTAACCACATATCTACAAATGTAACCATAAAAAGCAAACATTTAACCTTGTATTTTGTAATGAGGGATAATGAATAAAAAGGTATGTGGGACTAGCTTTGTGCAAACAATGAAGAAGAGACATGAACGCAAATAGCAGAATTCAGGCAGCAGAACTGGAATAGGGGAAGAGTAATAAACGAGACTAACTATTTCCTTCGTAATGTACAGCCAGGTGTAAAAACGGAGGGGGGGGGGGGGGGGGGGGGGATTCTTAGTTGGAAAAGTTAATGATAATAGAATAGCTTCTCCTATCAAGAGAGTAACAAATTGTCACTTGTCTGCTTCACGCTAACAAAACTGGGTTTAGCACCAACATTATGAGCTTCACAGCTTTCAAAGACATACTTTGAATAAAATAATCATCATATTCAATTCCATGCTTTGTGAAAGTCTCTCCTTTCCTTCAGCCTTCACATAAGTCAGTAACAGCCAAACAAATCACACATACATAAAAACATACAAGTTAATACAGAAACATTTAACAGAAACATTTAAGAACATATGAAAGGGAATGGCTCTCAGATATTACAAATCTAGTATTACACTATCAACCCTGACCAAAGTACAGGACAAGAATACAGAAAAACGGGACATTGATAGAGAGAAAGAGGAAATATAATAGTGAAAACGGCTATTTGACACGTTAAACATTACTTTTAAAAATACAGTCTCTTTAAAAACCTCAGGTGCTGTCATGCTGGTATTCCAACTCTACATGGTACAAAAAGGTCACAGTGGGTTGATCACCGGCTTGGCTTAATATCGTGATCCAGAGAAATCCAGACTCATTGTGCTGGCCCTACACTGTAATGGTAAAAGGGATTGGATAAGAAAGAAAGAGGTAACAACTCACTTATAATCTAAGAGAGAAGAATCCTCTGTTTTCTCACTCCACAGGCAAGCTGAGCCAACTTCAAGAGCTGAGATTTTCCGTGCCTCACTGCAACTGTCAGACGAACCGCTGCTGGTAGAACCTTCCCAGCTCCCTTCCTCAAAGCCTGGGTGTTTTACAGGGGGTGCCAATAATCCATGGCTTGCCATTGCCGAATCCACGTCATTCTCTCGTCCTCCATTCTTACATTTATCATCCTCAGATGGGAAAGTGTCAGCATTGTCTTGGTTAAGACAAGGAGCATCAACAGTCCTGTCAGGAGATGAATCTTCCAAATTCTTTGTGTCCACAATCCCCTTGCTACTTCCTTCAAAATCAATATCATTTTCAGTCATCATCACCACAGCCTTTTCCTCATGACCGTCAAATTTAATACTTTTGACCGTGGCACCATTGTTTACAACCAAAGTGTCCAATGATCCTCCACGGAAATCCTCTGCTTTCAGAAATTCTCGATTTCTCTCTTGATCTTTACTGTCCAAAATCAGCTTAGAAACTGGTCTCTGGTTTTTCCCAACAGTTCTATATGGTGAGCCTTCTCTACTGGCTGAGCTGCTATCAGTAGAACTATTGATGGCTATAGACAGGGCGGACAAAGTACGCAGTGACGATGAGGTGGAGTTACTGTCACTGCTGGGTTCACTTCCAGCTGCATGAGTGTCTAGTGAGGACTCCCTGGCATTGAACCTGTCCATTTGAAACCCAAAAGGTGAGTCATAGAGAGACAAAGGTCGACAGCTTCCTGGAAGACTTTCAGTAGAGCTGAAATCTGACGGATCACAAACACTAAATGGCCGTGCTTTAGACACAAAATTTTCTGCTTTTTTGTTCCTGACTGCACCTGCAGTAGTTATAATCTTACAGTTTATTTCTTTCTCTTCCTTGATAATCTTTTTTGTGTCAGGATTTTGCACTGACCAGCGTTTCGGTGCAGATTTTGAACGCCTAGGAGCAGGACTACTGCTTTGTGCTCGAGTTCTAAGCAAAACTTTGTCAAGCCTTCCATCTTCTCCATTTACATGAAGTGTGCCTGTTGCAGATTCTGACTGCAAGTTAAAATCTTTTCCTCTTAGTCGTTCTAAATTCCTTCTCCCAATAACACTTTCTTCCTCCACCTCTTTACAATTTCCTACAATATTTTCCAATCCTTTTGTACTTTCCTCCTTGCTCTCCACTACCCCCTCATCTGTAGCTGTGTTTACATAACCATCACATTTCCTGTCCACACCAATTTCACTGGTTAAATCTCTGGACACTGACACTGATTTCTGGTTGCATCCACTATCAGATTTGGGATCTGACTGACTTAGTGACACATCGGACAGCGGATTAATAAACACACCCTCGTTACTTATTATCTGTGGGCTGGTTGTTGATCTGACACTGCGGTCATCCATTTCACTACTGGTCTGTGTTCTCAATGACACACTGGACTCAATATTGGCTTTAGAGGAGTGATTGTTGTGATTCTCAGCTTCATCTTTCCCCCCAACACTGTTATGGTTACCTGCACGAAGCTCTGGTTTTTCTTCTTTAGCAGTCAATGTCTCTTCAACTTTGGTTTGTGAATTGGGGGACACTGTGTTGGTGGGTGCCTTGTCATTTGAACCACCCTTTGGTAATAAAAGGCGGTCGAAGAAAGAGAGAAAACTGAATCCAGACTTGGATTTCTTAGGCTTCACTTGTTCCACTGTGGTTGTTGCTGTTGCTGTCGTTGGTCCTAGTGGACCTTTGGATGTAGAACCATTTACAGTGGTGATGGTAGCCGTTGATTTTGCACCTGTTGCCGTTGCTACGGTGGGAACTGAGACAGGAGAATTGTTTTGAAGTGGTGATGAGGATGCTGCTGTTACATCAGGTACATTGGAGGGAGCTGATTTGGAAGACATGGTAACAGTGGATGGCAAAGTCCCTGTCTGATCAGACAGCACAGATTTACAGTCATTAGAAACCTCTGGTTTGTCTTGTACTGTGCCTATTTCCTTCTTCGTTTCTCTTTCAATGGTATTTATCATGTCTATGTTATCCTTCTGCTCTATGTTATCCTTCTGCTCTACGACCGCAGCTTTGGGGACATCCTGCACTTTGGACTTTTTCTCCCTGTAAAACCTGACATTTTCCAGATCATTTTCTTTGGTCATCATATCAAAGATGGATTTAATCTTGGATTTCTCACTTCCCCCTTCCACTTTCTCCTCTTCTTCCTGAAGAAAAAGTTCTGCATATTGATCCATATCTATTCTTTTAGAAGGAGTTGTGTCATTCTTCATTTCCCCATGTATCGCATTGACAGCACATTCTGTTTGGTGGCTGCTGTGATCTGTGACTAACGCAGGAAGTGACTCTTCGTAAACATGTCCTTTCAATTTCCTCACTTCATTTACTTCTCTGTTGACATCAAGCACGCCTTTGTGACCGTCTTCTTCATGTTTTACTCCTACTCCTTCCTCACCAACACTCTTCCCAGTTCTAACATTTTCCTCACTCGTTCCTTTCTTGGGGGATATCTTTTTGTGTCCATCTTTCTCCACGATATGGTTTGAGGATGAAGGAGCTGTGATTCGGGCAGCCATGCTGGCAAAAGCACTCGACAAGCTAGTTTTCCAAGTGGGTGCTTGTGCTGCTGCTGATGATGTTACTGCGGATGTAGATGATGATGATGATACTGTTGCTGCTGCAGATGGTGTAACTGCATTGGAAGACAAAGTTTGAGAGGATGAAACCATAATGTCAGTGGTTGGTGATGCTGTTGAGGTATGCGATGCTGATGGGGTCTCCATTGGTGTTTTGGATAAGAGTGCAGCGGAAACCGGTGATGGTTCTTTGTGGTCAGAGGTAGTAGGTTTCTCTTGATAATCACAATGGTACTTCTGCGACTCGTTGGCTGAGATTGGTAACTGATGGTTTTTTAGAGAAAGACAAAAACAGCATTATGTTAAACAGATATCACAATACAAAACTTTCAATGTCAATTTTATAAATCTACTTCAAGCTTTTCTGTCCCTCAATTTATTGAGAAGGTCGTTGAAAGGCCATGAGGTATTATGCCCCTATTGAGGACAGAGCAAGGCTGGGCTGCCGGGAAATTTATAAAGAAAGGTGATAACAGATATCCTTCTTTTATGTTGACTGTTTGACCGCCATGGGCGGCGTGGATCAAAGCACAGTATGACGTCGGCATGTCAGTGATCACATCAAACCGTCATCCTATTTGTATTCAATCCTTATCATGGTCTTATCTCTGTTGTCTTCTCAACATTTCGCCACTGCACTGCTAAATTTGACTGGTCCCGACATTGATCCCCACATTGACATGTGCCTCATATTACGTGATAGCTCTCTCAATATAGTAATAGTAGAAAAGAATAATAATATGTGTGCTTTTTTGCTGTTGCTGTTTTCGTTGTTGGTGTGTTTCATTTTTAATCTGTCATTAATAGACAAACCAATAGTTTATTTTGGTTATGGCTAGCAAATAAGATAAGAAAAAGCAATTCTTGTCAAATAAAACAATAGATTAAAAACATTCTCAAAAAAAAAATTCAGTTGTGGAGGAGGAGGAAGAGGAGGAAGAGGAGGAGGAGGATGCCAATAAGAAGGAGGTGGACATATGTTACTAAAACCAGAATTTCAACAACGCAATTTGCCATAACATAATATGCTGAGATTTGTGTTCTTGTTCCAAAATATTATTATGCTTTATTGTAATTAAGGCATAGAGAGAAACTATGATTTTCACGTTGTGTTCATTGTGTTTGTAATTAATCCCTGAACCTTTCCTGAAAGAGATTGAGAGTCTGAAACTTTAAAACTCCCTTTGTCCACCTAGTTCAGGGCATCCCTTTGTCCACCTAGTTCAGGGCATCCCTTGGTCCACCTAGTTCAGGGCATCCATTTCCTTTCCTCTTTCTATCTCCTGTAATTTCAAGACTATTTGCATTTTAAAAATTCTGACAATTGGAGCCTGTTTGAGGGTGTCTGAACGATCAGTTAAAACAAACAAAAAAGTTTCAAAAAATTTGACTGATATCGCCTTTCATTTTCCAACGGCAGTTATATCCACGATGACAGTCGCAAACTGTGTAAGTCCAAAATGAATTCAAATGCTATTTTCATTCCAAAAGATTGCTTATATGGTGTCCCAAACTGAACCTGTTCCTCATGGTATGAATGACCAAAGAAGGCATGTCACACATTGTGTAGCTCCGTTCTTTCACATTATTGACGTCGTAGAAAACTATGTAAGTTGGTTTTTAAGTGACAAATCAGAGTCAATCCCACAAACCGTGTAAGCACAAGTCAAACACAACTAAGCGTTTAACCCTTCTATCTACTGTAAAGCAAATACCATGTCAAAACCTTTCAAATGTAACAAACTATTTTACAATGTATTATACATTCTTACATGTACACGCGAAAAAAGCAAGGAGTCAGCTTAAATGACTTTTAAATGGTTTTTACTGTTTTTCTTGGAACCATTCATTTTTTACTTACACAGTTAGCGACTGTCACCGCCAATATGTAATATGTATTATAAGCTGTAACGCTAGACCATACCAATGTTCTTACAATACATATTGAGAGTAAACAAACTTTCTTCCTTCATTGATGCCTAAAATCAGCATGTGCAAAGATACTAACAAAAAGGCTGTTTGGCCAGGAGGCCCACTTACACTCTTTAGGAAAGAATGAGAGAGAGAGAGGCTTTTTACAAAATCCAATTCTCACCTGACCAGTTTCAAAACTGCAGATGCTCATTGTCATGGCAACATAGCTTTCACTCATAACAAGTGTGCTGATTGGTCCAAAATCAAGTTGGAAGGGTAGAACAGCCAATGGCTGCAAGGCTACCAGAAGACTGTTGAAGGACTGTTCCAAAACCCCCTTGAGTGAAGCCCTTAGACAAGCATCTTCATGGTAGACTTTGGTCACCAGGTTGGCTTTGCAACGGATGTAGGCCAGCCAGAAATCCAACAGACGCAGGCTGTAGATGACACAATATAAACATACACAATTCTAACATAGAATACAACTATACATTCTACCAATAGAATACAACTATACATTCTACCAATAGAATACAACTATACATTCTACCAATAGAATACAACTATACATTCGACCAATAGAATACAACTATACATTCTACCAATAGAATACAACGATCACTATATATCTCTCTCCCTAAAGAACTTGAGCATGAATTAGAACAATGCAACAAAAATGATATAAAAGTTCTCATGGGTAATCTCAATGGCCAAATTGGAAAGAGACTTTTACAAACATCTAGCCACATTAGAATCAAATCATCAAGTATCTAAATAGTACATAATATCCACAAAGTTATTTATGCTCTATAGAGAGAAGCCAACCCCCTTTCATAACATTTTCAGATCCCCAATGCCAAATTTTAGATTTTTAGCAAAAAAAATATTACCATTCACAGCGCTGCACACGGTGAGATTACTTAACCTTCATTACATATAATGTATATATATATATATATATATATATATATATATATATAAATGCTGAACAGTATAAAAATTTCCATCGAATAAAAAAAAAAAGCAATTCTACTTCTACACACAGAATTGTAGGCGTCTTGTGCAAAGCACACTAAGCTGGCATTGCAGTATTAATGGTGGCAGGATCAAACAAACAAACCCATAGTGCTTACTTTAACAGTCCAGCAACAAAGGCATAAAACTTGTGTTTGGATGAGTTCATGCTCTGTTTCTGTCTTAGTCCTTTGGCCAGGTCATGAAGGGGGCGAGTGTAAGGACCTGATAAGAAATAAAGTATCACGTCTTAGTATCATTGTACAATAATATTGTCACTTGACCATGGTACCTTGCATCTGGGAAACATAACATTGAAAGCATTGCTCAAGGCATATATCAATAAACTGTATGGCAAGCACTGAACAGTCACTTTAAAAGTCATGATCCTTACCAGATATCGATGTTTACATAGCTGTAATAAGCCAAATCCTTCCTATTGTTATAGCTGTAATAAGCCAAATCCTTCCTATTGTTATAGCTGTAATAAGCCAAATCCATCCTATTGTTATAGCTGTAATAAGCCAAATCCTTCCTATTGTTATAGCTGTAATAAGCCAAATCCTTCCTATTGTTTCAAAGTTGATTTAAAAAATATTTCTAGTTAAGTTCATGCCAAATATCAGAAATGTACATAGAAAAATAACAGAGAGAATAGGGGAAAACACTTTCCATGTATTTCCAGCCACACTATAATATTAAAGCAGCTAGGAAAGGCCTAATGGTAAATCTTGGATAACGTCAGTTATTTTCTATATATTATATCTATTGTAGTACTGCTCTCATAAGCATTTAAGGAAACAAAAGCAAACACCATGCCTTACCAAGTTCTGACGACATCTCAGCCACTCTCCAAGGCGTCAGACGTACTTTGCCAAAAATCTGGACCCCTGTTGTCTCATATTCCCGCATGCCATGGGAAATAACTCTCTCTACAGCTGGACAAAGTTCACAGTAGACAAGGGCAGCAACTTCTGGGGTGTCCATGGAGCTTCCAAGTTTGAGCTGATAAAACAGGAACAACAAAGCCATGGTTTAGTTTTATAAAAAGTGAGATAGAAAACTATCTGAACTAAGAAATAACTTTGATCACTGCATTAATCGTTAAACAGCTATGAGGTTAAGACAGTGAGGAGACGGTGCAAACAGATCTGTCATCTGTTGAGTGTGGAAAATATTACTTGTAAAGAGACACCGTACAGGTAGAAAGGTAGAAAGGGAGAGAGAGAGAGCTGATATTATACTATACTGATTACCAATCGTTGACCTTGGATGGATAAACACCTTACACTTGTTTGTTGTTGTCATACCGTACTGTAATGATAAGATACTATGGTAAGGAGAGATGCAGGCCTGATTGGGGACTTCGTTAGCGATAACGCTTTCGTCTCGTTAGCATAAAGTAGTGGGTTCAAATCCTGTCGACATTGAGATTTTTTTTCCTGAGTTTTCTTGAGTTTCATGGCTCTGACTCTGTGCATTCCATGAGAAAGAGAGAGAGAGAGACAAGAAGAGAAGGGGGGGTTTTACTCGCCAACTTCAAAATAGCTATTAGTATTAGCATGGTACCTCTGGTAGGGCATTCTATTTTCTATTTCTTTTAATTTTATGCTCGGTGGCTTTACTAATTACTGATACTGTATACTACAATACAACAGGACAGGCATTATGAAACAAACAAACTAAACAAAATGCCGTGAATTGAAAACACATAGGTAGGTAACGGATCGTCGCAAGCAAGTGGTGAGACAAGGAGATGGGAGTCCCAGGCACGGGGCCAGGAGTAGCGGTGATGCGATTATACATAACGTGCGGGACACGGGTTCATAAGGACTGATTTTAGAATATATTAACTATCTGATATTTTACATTAGGTAATTGGACGGTGTCTAATCATATTCTACCAATGTATACCTGTGCAGTATTTTCCCCACTGCATACTTCTGGTATAAAATATTATAACATCCTTATAGTGTACAGATGAAAAAAACCATTCCCTCTGCTCAATTCATGAATGTAGTCATTGGAAAATTGATCATTTCCTGTTACACTTGAATAAAAAAAAGTCTTTTTAGGGACATCCTGTGGACGTATCTTTATGAAAATGTTAAAGAAAGAAATGAATAAAGACAATGGGTAGTTGTCATAACGAAAAACTAGTTAAAACATTAAAAACTAATACTCACTTTTTCAAATGGATCTTTGGCCTGAGCAAAATGCTGCAGTAAGGAATCACAAGCATGGGCAATGCCTTTCAGGAGAACTGGCAGAGAAGAAATAAATCATCAGTTTAACAATAGTGTCAGGAAAGGAGAAAACCAGTGATAATGGAACCCGTAAGCCTCAAGGCTTTTAATCACATACTATTTCTTTTAGGAAAAAATATAGCTTCAAATCTCTTTTTTTTAAAAACAAACTGGTTGACTTTCTTTTCTTCTTTTATTGTTATGGACAAAAGTTTGAATTTTGTATGCAAATAACCATTAAGAAGTAAAATCAAATAACTTGATACCAAATGTTGTCATAGGTGCTGGATTAAACATTTGGACGAATCATAGCTAGTGAAAAAACAGAACATTAAAAGAAAGAGAAAGAACAAAAAATCATTGTAATAACAGAGAAAAAGGGAATTTTTGATGATCTAAAAAATGACAGAAAAACATGACAGTCTCTATAAAAAACAGGACCTCACAAGTCTGACATAACATACCCAGATTAGTGCTTTCCAACAACAAAGAGTTTCCTTCCGTGATCCCTATGCTACTCTCAGAGCCGGTAGAGACAACAAATTCCATCAGTGCCGACTCACAGGATGTTGACGCCGTAGATGTGGGTGATAGTGAGGAGGTGTTTGGGGCTGCTTTGGAAGTGGATGATGTAGAACTAGCAGCAACAGCTTTCATATCTGTGCTGCAGGGTCCTTTTTCTAAAAAAAATATACATTATATTCATCCAATCTTGGAAGAAAAAAAACCCATTGATAAATTAACACAAATGAAATGATAAACCTAGGGGGAAAAATAGAACAGTTCCATATGTATTTCAACAACATTTGTGCTGTCGTGAAAAGAATAAAAACTCTAGATTAAGACTGTTCTTATGACAATGTGTGACCTTTTATCTCTTGCCAGGCAGAGTGGCTGTTGGCAGGTGTGGGTTCCATTCTCACTATCATAAAACCACTTTTCTTCTCTTGATATCATTTACAAAGCCATCATGTTGCCCTGCAGACAATTATATCCACCTTACTCAGGATTCATCTACTTTTCAACAAGAAGGAAGTTTCATTGGTCTAGTTTGACCAAGATATTGATGATAATTGGAGGCGTCAGTGGCTGAGTGGTTAACACAACTCGACAGGAGTTGGGGTCAAGCAACGGTGAACGAGGTGACCAA
>JARBEQ010256254.1:0-10792 GCA_030265355.1 Tritonia tetraquetra
TGTTTGGTATAGCCCTCAAAGTCATTAGACCACTCAAGCCTCTCCACCACAACAAGGTGTGCCATAAAGGAGAGGAAGATACTTACTCACTCTTACAATTGCATCCATGTCATGTCACCATCATATCTGCAGGAAATTATTCATGTTTACAAACTCAGCCGCTCTCTAAAATCCTCACATGCTTCTGTGTTAAAAGAACTTCCCGCCTAAGTCCACACTTTTTAACGAAAAAGCCTTTAGTGTTAGTGCACCCGTCTCTGGAACAATACCAGAACAAGCTCGGACTTAGCTTCTTTTCTCAACTAAATTTTGTTTCCTTGATTTTGTTTGTATTGCATTTTACTCCACCACTTTTGATATGTACTACCAGTTTTAGCGTATTTTATGTAATCTCAAAATGGGCCTTTAGTTGTTTGCAACTGTGTGTGTAGGTGTGTGTCAGTGTGAATGTATTGTTATGATTGTTTGATTATGTAAAGCGCCTCTGAGCACCTCTAGTGGATTTCCAGCGCTATGTTAAATGAATTATTATTATTCAATTTTTCTTCAGTTTAATTTTAGATTGGTATAAACATTTTCTTTTGAAATTTTAACAACAAATAACGCAACTGCGATTCTAATTTCGATTTGGTCGCATGTAAGGATCATTCGTGTAATTTGCCAGTGAGACATTCAGTAAGGTTGAGACTAGATATGATAGGCAAAGTGGTCATCTTGAACTTTGTAAAATTTTAAAGGTCTAGATTACACCGCCGATCCGATATTAAATACGCCAAGAACCACCTCCAGCTGAATTGTAAACCACATGCAAAATTTGGTAGCAATCAGTGTCGTGGGAACTGAGAAAATGCGTGACAAAAATCGGGCTTACTCCTTTATATAGATATTGTTGACATAAAAAATGAGGACAAAAATTGGTCTTTGAATATATTGCCGCACCTGCTGCAACAAAATGAGAGTGAGAAAGAGGGTCGACAAAACTCATTGTCACACATGGTGTGAGAGTCGTCACGTGTGAGATAGGACTCAAGTGAGGTAAGTAATCTAACAATCTTTTGCACATATTATTCAAAACACATTGGAAATATAATATCTCACATATCATTTGAGTAAAGGGAAGCAACTAAGAATCCCTTATCGCACAAGCCCATGTAATCACAAAAATATAAGAGATCGATTCTCTTTCTACTATTTCTTTTTTCTATATAGGTGAGGTGGACATGCCATTGAACCTGAATGTTCATTTGAGGACATTTCTTAAATCTAATAATTGAAAGTTGACATAGAATTCAGTCTTGAAACCTGATGATTATTGTAATAATATTCCGAAATGCAAAGTGCCTGAGGTTACAAAAAGTTTTCAAACAACAAAAGTGATGGTCAAACAGAAAAATAAAAAAATCAGAACATAATCATAAATTATAATACTAGGCACTATATGTGACCACCGATAAAAAAAAAATCAAAAAATAATATAATAATCCAACATTTCGGTATAGCAGACTTGAACTTTGACCATAAGCATTCCAGTTTCCCAGCAGTGCATCACTCACTACAGGCCATTTTCAGATCGCAAAGCTGTTCCCTACCCGCGTTTTTGGCCATACAAAAAAAAAATCACTTAAAACTTATTTTCATAGATAACCAAATGAAACTCCCTTGAAGTAAAATTTAATGTTTGAACTTTATTTTGAAATAAAATATTCTGGAATAGTTTGAATGGTTGAATTTATACAATTAAAAAAATTAAATATTGACAAGATAAACTTTTTTTTACAAACCCATTCAGAGTTGTGGCTCGCCAGGCTAGACCAAGAATCCGTCATATTGGGAGCTAAATCCCCTTTCTAGTTTGGTAAAAATCATTATCATCTTCATCTGACTTGTTTGCTACACAAATTACTATCAACAAAAGGGAAATATATACCAATTAATTTGATTTTTTTTTTACAAGGGGGCAGTATAATTGTTGTCTTCCTTGAATTGAAAGTTTCAAGGCGATGATGGGGCGGTATGTTGTCAGACTTGGTGAGTGAGTTAATACAGCATTGCAAGTTTTGAAAACTTTCCACAAGGTCAATCAAATTTCCAGGATCCAGGTGACTGTCTTTAAATCACAACTACGTACTTGAAATGTTGCCCCTAGTACTTAGATGTAAAATGAACATATAGCTATATTATTAATCCTATGACCTGAATTACCTATCATCGTAATACTGTGATCTTTCATTTTCCCATTTTCAAAAATTTTAAGAAGATTAAAAAAAAAAAAGGAGAATTCCACATTGTTTTCTGTTCTCACATTCACATCGCAAGTTTCGCATTTTTTATTTACTCTTGATCTATGTATTTTCCCCAATGAGGTGGCCGAACAGTTAAGCATTTGAGCAACTATGACAAAGGTCGTGGGTGTGAATCATGTCTGATACATTTTCTGGTATTTTTCTTGGGGAAGAAAATTTACGCCATTAGCTCCACGCCACCCAGGTGAAGATGAGTACCAGCACAGCCGGGAAGTAATCTGTGATAGACTTGCGTCCTATCCAGGGGTGGCAAAACTGTCACAAGTCTGTGTCATATGAAAATTAGGATAAGCTCTATCGGTCGTATGGCCTCAAAGGACATACTTGGTCTATGCCTGTATATAAAAGAACATCCAAAAGAAAAATGAAAGATTTAATCTACGACAATTGAATGAAAAGTACTGGATTTATGAAAGGATATCTTATCTTTAACACTTTTCTTGCCAGTCAAATTTCAATAATTTTCCCTTGTTTGCCAGTGGAATTTATGAAGTAAGCTTGAAATGGGGGTCACTATCATTACTACTACTACTAGATCTACTTCTATCGAACTGATCTTCGACAGTGCTACTAGCAGACGTACTAAACAGGACTCTATTTCAGCTTCTAAATAGCTATTGTTGGCACTAGGGTCACTAACATCTTCAGAGTCCAAACCCCTTTTCCTAGAATTATCGTCATTTCTTGATGACATCGCTAATTTAGCTCTCAAAGACAAAAAAATGCATGAAAATTTCAGTCTTGCACACAAATCGAAAGTGCCTGACCGTAAGAGGAACTCTTCAACCGGAAGGCATGGATATAGTATATAAAAAGTGCTTCAAATGACTTGCAAAGTAGGCGAGGTCCTAAATCGCATAAATGCGACATGCGGCATTGAGCGTAATGGCGGCCAAAGCGCAAAAATGCGATGACGGCAAGAAAAGTGTTAAAAGATCTATCTGAAGGTACTTCTGAGACGTTTTTTAAACTGCACTACTATAGTGAGCGTTTCATGTGTGTTGTGATAAAAAAAACTTGGACACTTCGTTGGTCCAATTTAGAAATGGGAATGCTTAGATGTTTATCACCTGTGCCACCCATCTTCTTTTGACCGTATATGATTATAGACAGCTACAACTTTCACAATCTACAAATACATTTATAGTCCATTTCAACATTCAATTTTACCATTGTCACACAATAAAATCAAGCCAATTCCACTCCGGTTCGGTACAAATCATTTTTTTTTTTTATCTCCTGCAAAATTTGACAAAAAAAATCTTGGATGCTTAGAGATTTATACCAACAAGCTCTTAGGCCTTTCAATCAATTACATTAATCAATTTCTGAAACAACCAAAAAATATTTTTCAAATGGTGCTGCGTTTACACTAATCCATGGTTTAAGTGCACAAATGTGCAGAAAATCGGAAGTCAATTAATTGAAAGGCTATGAAACTCTTACATTCTGATTATTGTATTTATTCTAATTATCAATAGCGAAATAGCGTATTTTATTTCTTGTTCAAAATGTTCATTGTCAGTCTTTGGTTCAGTCGGTTCCATTCTCCCACTCACATCATAGGTCTAAATGAGGTACAAGTCAATCACAGCTGTTATCAGCCCAACCATCCCTCCACCTTTCCATCACCTGAAACCAATAACACAAAATAACATGATTATATGAAGACAAGAATAATAAATATGTGAAATTTGAAATAGATATCTTTTGTCCCTGCTTTGGAATAATCGAATATTACCAAAGTATACTAAAATATCTTTTGCTGTTGAACATTATACCCCAATACAGTAAAACCTTGATATATCGTCCCCGTTATACTGCCATTCTTGCTTACCGCCTGCTTTTCGCCATGGTATGGTTTGGACAATTTCTTCACTCAAACCTTTCGTTATCACAACATTCTCTTTACATTGCCAACTTGGCGGTATAACAAGGTTTCGATTCACAGTACGTTAGTTGTTTCCGTCACTTGCTTAGGATAGCCAGGTGCCATGTTGCTCCTTTGATCTCACACAGCTGTTAAAGTGGTGATTTTCCCATTCACAACAGTTTATTTTGAAAGACAGCACCAAACTGATCTAATTAAGGTTTTAAGTTAGATGGTAGTCGAGGAGTAGGCACAGGAGCAACATTAAACTTCTTCTTCTTATCCAGTTCCCTTTTACCATTACAGTGTAGGGCCGGCACTATATGAGTGCTGGATTTCTTTGGATCAAGCAACATTAAACAATGTGTTAATTGTCTCTTCAGATTAGCACTGTATATTGCTCATCATAGTGCCATACACCATGAGGTGGCCTAACATCTTCAAAAGGGCAATGAAACAGATTTGTCATGGAAAAAACCCGGAGTCTGCCCTTAGGGCTGAAGCACTTTTCTCATATTCAGATCAAATTTGAAAAAGGCAGAACTAGTTGTGTTGATTACTTAAAAATAAGATGAATAGAGGTTTTATGTAAGCTGATTTAGGAAACAGAAACATAACCTGTTATAAGTAGCAGATGCTATGTTGTGTTATCAAAGATCTTTCTACAATAAGGTGTTTGACTCGGCGTATTTCACGAAATACCGAGTGAGGAATTTTTTTAGAGTAGGTTCCCATGCACCTTGTGTGCTAGTTGTGCCATAGCGTGCACCGGATAGAACGCATTTTATATTTTTGGTGCGTTATATTTTTAAGTTCACATTATTTTGATAAAGGATGCATTACGACCATACCATTTTGTATCGAGTATTGAGCACACCAAAAAATAATAGAGCACCAAAACAATAAGAGAATTATGGGAACACATGATATCAAGGAACATCACTCTCATTCGTCATCGGTAAAAGTCATCGAGTCGAACATCTTATTGTAGATGATTGTTGCTGTTATCATAAATATATCCACTATTGATAAAAAATGAAAATGTGAAGATCAACAAGTTTTTGTTATTCATAATAAATAGCATGGGTTTCAAACAGAAAGCATATAAACCCCACTATAAAAAGTGAAACTAGATGACAATTCAATTAATTACCAAAAGTTGTTACTGATGATCACACATACCTTGGAGCAATCAAAAACTGGCTTCCCTAATCTTTTGTTGACCTTATTGTGAAGTCCACAGAACCATTGAGATAGTGCTGAGTTATTGGAGGTATCTGGCTGGTTGGTTTTTAGACTGAAATGAAATTATAGTTAACATACTCATGAACGCTGTTTAAAAGTCCTGGTCAATCTGCATTCATAAATAGAGCATGACACCCTTTTATTGTTTTGGCAGAATATTTCGATAGCATAGGTCTATACGTCGAAATTAACTCTAAATGGACATGGATGGAGATAGAGAAAGTGAAAATAGAAGCGTTTTGAAGGACTGAATCGAAATCTTGAGGTCATCGATCATCTAGACCACCTACACCCCCAGTCCATTTCAGATGAAATTCCAGAATCAGATACCTTGAATTGTTTTTGCTAGATTTCCATTGAGAAATATGAACAATTACAAGGTTTTCCTGAAAGTGATACAATCGATATTTTATTTATTTTTCAATTCAATGAAGGGACTCTTCGCCGATCAATAGTCAAAGAAACCAATCGAACTTACTTGTCACTTTATTTATACTTAAAACAAATTGTATAGAAACTAATCATGTAAGACCCATAAAAGTACATATTTTCTAGTAACGAATTGAATGAACCACATTTCTCTCATTGGTGTTAGAGGATAGGACTTGAAATAAAAGCACAAAACTTCTCTGAAGTATATAAAAAGCTGCCGGATCAACATCGATCTTTCAGGGTCATTCCATTGCCATGATTAACTGACCACAATGAAAATAATTTCATCAGACTGGACATTCAATTACCTTTTTAGAAAATGTGTGCTTTGAGGGGTTTTCAAAAATTAACTTCACAGCACAAGGGATATTCTGTATTATCTCACAAATGCTCAAATTCATGTGTCACCACAGAAATTTCCACGTGTGACTCTTGGGTTAAATTGTCTTTTCTGATTTATATATCTCAACTTAGGTGCTAATAATAAAGCATGACCGACTACTAAGTGGCTTGATCACTTCTTGTCTGACATTTTTCGCTCGATCCATAGCATTATCAACCCAGCCATAATATGTGGTGTTTGTGGTAAAGTGGTGCCGCACCACTCAGGGCTGAATATCGGGTTGGTCCAACACTGCTTTGGGATATTAAGAGTAAAGCATAGCTCTTTTATAGCGCATATCCACAAAGTTCATCATGCTCTATGCGCTTTACAATGTATAGTTTACCCCCGGCAGGCCATAACACTCCTGTATCCTTCTCAACTCCATGAGGAGTATACAGTGCGAACTGCCTGTGAGGCGCTTCAGCACTAGCATTCTGACAAGATCGTTCGCTGCCCTCACCCGAGTGAGGTAATTAGAGTTAAGTGCCTTACCTAAGGGCACAGCGCCCAAGTGGTCACCCGTTCAGACACTGATCACAATCAATGTAGCTAGACCACGCTGACCGGTTCAGCGTGCTAACCATTCGACCATCGGCCCTCTAATTCATCATAATAGAAACAAGCAATCTTATGTACAATACATACTAGAAAAACTCACTCCTCTCTTAGATGTGATGAACATATATGACAAGGATAGAACTGTGACAACAAGGAAATAAAGCTCTTCATATTGTGTTGCTGTTCATAGGAAGGCTTTTCTGGATAATATGCTGCCATGGTATGTAGGAACGACCATGTATTGCTTCCCAATAATTCAGAATCTAGTGGACATTGTTTCTCTTCCCGTTCATCTTTGGACATATCCTGAAAGAGAAGTAAAACAAATGATACCAACTTGAATTCCTTGATTCAAAAAGAAATAATAGAGGAAGAAGGGAGGACATTAAAGAAAACTCAAATGCTACAACAGCTATGAGCAGGTACCCAAACTAAATTTCATAATGACATAACATGAAAAAAAATTACTGTAGTCAAAAGAACTTTTCATTCTAAGCAGATGGGGCGTGATCTTTTTAAATATTGAATTTTTGGACCTTGTGTATAACTGCCAATGTATTAACTTTGGAGGACCAAACATCTTTAGGGGAGAGCCATGTAAACTCTGAAAGGTCCAGAGGAAAATATCTGGTCCTCAAAGTCCAAAGTCAAGGGAACTTAACCACTCAACTCAGCTAGGGACGCCTCCAGTAGAAAAGTAAATAAACCAAATGACACGAAAAGGGATTATGTGAATGAAATGATACCCGGTTGGGAATAAACATCAAAAAAATTCCCAACCAGCATTGGTTGATCCAGTAACAGTCGATCGTTGTCTGATGAGTATTGATTGCTGACTAGAGTTATCGTGATATTTTCGTTGTTGCAAAAATATCCTCTTCGTATCAATAATATTTTTGCCTTAGTAATATCAGCAGTTCGTGTAGCTCAATGGGTAGCGGGTCTGTCTCATAATCACGAGATCGATCCTCACCCGGGTTTTATTAATTTAATATTTTCAAAGAAAATGTTGTTTGCAGTTGTGAATAGCAATAAGTTTGATTAACACTGACCCCATTTTTGTACTCCCAGTTACTATTATTGTAATCTCCTTTCATTTGTATTATTATACAATATTGTCCAGTCATAGCAGCCTGTTTCTCAGTCTCTGTTAAAATTAGTCTACATTTAAAACTGTATATATAGGGATGAAACAGTAGTGACCAAACCCAGAGGAAAAATTATGCATTTCTATCTAATTTTAAAAAAATACAATATTCACTGCAAATTTTCAGGATCTCATCTAGTAATCATACAGTGTCCACAAAGTCTTATTTACACAATTTTAATTTTTTGATTCTTTCTTTCTTTCTTATCCAATTCCCTTTTACCATTACAGTGTAGGGCCAGCACTATGAGTGCTGGATTTCTCTGGATCAAGGTATTAAGCCAAGCAGGTGATCAACCCACTGTGATTTTTTGATGTGATATAATCAAATTTGTTGTAATGTACACAGAGGTTATCAAAATTTTAAATCACATTGCATTTGTGTATTTCAGGTACGCTGTTCATTGAATAAGTAGCGTTAAATGAACCACTATAAAAATGGCTACTCCCCTAGAGATTACACATTGTGTGTCATAGTTTACTGTGAAACAAAATTGGATACACGCAGACTGAGCAAAAGTACAGACCTAAATGGAAGAGATCAACCTACACAGAGTAGCGGAAAACCAAAAACATCTGAGGAAAACATGAATGCTAGAACAAATTTCTGACGATGAAAGGTTAGTTTTTTTTAATAGAGATGAAGCAACGCTTTGTTTCAGGGAAACTAAACACAATATATAACAAGAAAATCTGGGGACCAGAACACCCCAATGTGACAAGGGAACTTCACTGAGATAGTTGAAATTATGTGAATGTGGTGTGCTATCATGTGCACTCGAAACACACAATGAGCGTTCTCTTGTGGTGTAGACGTTTTTAAAGGGGTCCATTTAACATTTAAAATCAAATACAAAATGCAATGTGATTAAAAACTTTGATAACTACTGAGTACATTACAACAAATCTGAGTAAGATAACTCATCAAAGGCCTTTGTAAGAATTTTTAAAGACTTTATGGAAACCCTGTATAATAATAATATAATTAATACAACATCAAGTCGCCAATCTGGCAATAAATACCTAACACAAAATATCATGAACTGCTTCAAACTATCTCTACAAGCTATCTCTAGACTATCTGACGAGGAAAATAAATGAATAATTTAGGGTAAGGAAAACTCTTTTAATTCCCAAACCACTAACTGGGAATTAATTATAAGAAAATTTCATATCGCAACAGGGTGCAAAACCACTGGCAGTTAAGTAAATTGTAATTCCCAACTGGGTTTTATACAATTTCTTGAAAGCAGGGTTTTCCAATGCCAACAGTAAACAGGTTTTGTTTTTTATTTATATTCTATTAGTATTCAGTTTTTTCATTTTTTCCTTTGACTTAAAAAATGATTTCCACAAGGTCTAGCAATTTTATTTCTTACCAAACTACAGAACATGACATTGGTTATCTTGGAGAATACTACCATCAAAAATAGAAATGTTTGTTTATCCAATTCACTTGGTGCTTGGTGCATTAGTATTAGATTTTAGGGTTCAAGGATACGGAAAAAAACACCTTTTTGTGACATCAAATTCCTATTTTGGATGGTAGTATCAACGATCATCTACAATATGATAGATAGTCAACTGTGTATTTCACTATATAATGAGTGAGGAAATTTTAACCCTGTTACCGCACGTTGCCAAACCGGAAGTCATGGGCATAAACTTTAGTGTGCCCAGGCGTTGGCTGAGCAAAAACGAGCCGAAGGTAAACAAGCAATGAAAAACTATACTTTTTTTTAATCCACGAAAAAGACGAAACCGGAAATTCACGTTATATTATTATAAACTGTGATTGGCTGTTATTTTTAGATATGACCCTAGAAGTTTCCTGAACTAAAAAGAGTTTAGACCGTTTGCATCTTATAGGTCACCCCCAAAGCGTAGATTTACAGCGCACGTGGAACAGCGAGGAGGCGGGTCTACACGTAGATTTACCACCCTGGCGCTGGCGGACGAGGCGGGACGTGTGGTAAATTTACGGCGAGTGGGGTAGCAGGGTTAAGAGTCATGTATAAGTTTCTCTTGCACCTTGTGTGATGATAGTTGTGCCATAGCGTGCACTGGATAGAACGTATTTTATGATTTTGATTGGTGCGATATTTTTTTAGTTCACATAATTTGGATAAAAGAATGTATTACGACCATGCCATTTTTATCATGTTTTGAACACACCAAAACAATACGAGAATTCTGGGGTACACTCGATAAAAAAACTAAAGGCAAAGGGACATCACTCTCCTCATGCAACCTCAGAAAAAGTAATCGAGTTGAATATCATTTACTGTAAATGATCATTGGTAGATATAGCTAGTAATTCTCCAGGATTTGACTTCAATACTTTCCTTAAATGGGGAAAAAATCATTACATTACATCATTCTTTTCGATCCACCTTCAACCGAACCTGCCTGATGAAATCGAAAGTTGAAAGAAATGATGTTGAAAGTAAAGAAAAGAAAGGAACTCACTCGTCTTGGATTAGCTGTCAGTTCCATCCATGTCTTAAAATCGGTACATGCTTTACAATGTGGCATTGGCTTAGTGTTGACACTTCTGGCAGCCTTGAAACTACCATGTCCTTTCATGGATTTTGTATCGTCAAAGGGAGTCGCCATTTTCATTTTATTGAGGAATGTTGATGGTGATGGCTCGTACTGTTGGAGTATCGGTGTTTTATTATAATTATCTATTTATAGAAGTACTAAGCAGCTGCCGAGGGGAGGCCTCTAGCTAGATACCTAAGATTCATAGAAGATGATTATAACAATTTTTCTTTCTGTATCAATAACCTTTTAGTACCTTTCGGTGTAAGGTTTATGCATGATACACAAACTTTCGCCATTGATCCCTA
>JARBEQ010256287.1:0-10790 GCA_030265355.1 Tritonia tetraquetra
CTCGATATTGTTACGTCGTAATGACGTTGTCAAGCGCCTTTGAGCATCTTGATGGAATTAGGCGCTATACAAATATTTATTATTATTAATATTATTATTATTATTTATCAGGGAGCTGGTTCTTCTCAATTGTGCGCTATAAACCCGACTTCGTTTTTTCCTTGGACAAGAAACTTTACTCCGTTTGCCTCACTCGACCAAAGTGTAGAAATGAGTATTAATTCTAAAATTATATTAGGGATAGTTACTGCGATAGACCAAATGAGATTGGGAAAGTATTCTGCGATAGACCAGCGACCTATCCAGAAAACGACAAATAGTCACTTGTCCGTTTCACGGAGTTAGCTTCGGTCCTATGATCCTTAAAGGCTTAAAGTCATACTACAATAAACCTGACTTAATTAACGGTAACAGTATCATAAAAAGGTTGCTGTTATATTAACTTATAGACCGCGGTAGCATGCCGCCAAATTTCGGTGTGACTCCCGCCTTAGCATCCACTGGGAGCTTTCCGTGACAATCACTTAGGTACTTGAATTAAAAACAAGTGTTTGTCATTAATCTATAGGAAGAAAACTAGGGGTAGACCAAGGAAAATGTGGGTAAAGGTCATCTCTGATGCTGTAAAGACAAGATAAATTACTTAAGTTCTCATTCTTTCTTCTTTCTTATCCAGTTCCCTGTTACCATTGATCATGATCAGTGTCTGGACGGGTGACCACACGGGCGCTGCGCCCTTAGGTAAGGCACTTAACTCTGCTTACATCACTCGACTCGGGTGTAAATGAGTACCCGGCCGAAGGCAGCGAACGATCTTGTCAGAATGATAGTGCTGAAGCGTCTAACAGGCAACTCGCACTGTATACTCCTCATGGAGTTGAGAAGGATACAGGAGTGTTGTGGCCTACCGGGGGGTAAACTATACATTGTAAAGCGCATAGAGCATGATGAACTTCGTGGATATGCGCTATATCAGTCCTATGCTTTTTTACTTTACTTTTACCATTACAGTGTGGGACCGCTCTCTCTCTCTCTCTCTCTCTCTCTCTCTCTCTCTCTCTCTCTCTCTCTCTCTCTCTCTCTCTCTCTCTCTCTCAGGCGGATTTACTCTGGATCAAGATAATGTATCAAGCAGGTAATCAGCCCACTGTGACTTTTTAAAAGTAGGAATTCATTTTGACCGGACAGCGGCCTTTTGGTCTACTCTTCTTCCCCAGTATTCACCTAGCAAAGAACTAACCACGACCCTGTTTATCACTGCTTGCCTTTACTGATGAGTTGAGGTCTTAAAACAATCTATCTCTAAATCGAAGCTTTTAAATACTCAGCTCCTGTTGTTTGGAATTCTCTTTCAGCAAAAACTAGAAACTGTAAAACGTTTCAATATTTTAGAAAATCCTTAAAAACTGAACTCTTTCTTTCTTCGTATCTGTGAATCTATGAATTGATTATATTCACTCGATATTGTTACGTCGTGATGACATTGTCAAGCGCATTTGAGCATCTTGATGGAGTTAGGCGCTATGCAAATATTAATTTTTATTTTTATTATTATTATCATTATTGTGACGTGAATAGAGCACGAGGAAATTCGGGGATGTGCGCTTAATAAATTAGGATCTCTTTTATTATTGTCTAATCATCAATATAATAAACATACATTCTATCGTCAAACTCAAAGTCGGAGACACGGAGAAAAATAAGACAATCTTCCAATAAAGAACGTTCTGTATTATTGTCTTTATTGCACAATTTGTCTGTCCTTTCTCTCGTTAAACAAGTTCAATGACCTGTCTATCTCTTCCCTCTTCCTCCTGCCAAAAGTTAATACTGCGTTATATTGGTCATTGCACGTCAGTTATCAGCTTAATATTAATTCACTATTACACCGGAACGTCTGGAAGTATTTAACGCCCTTTTCAATACAGACAGGTTGTATCAAAGGCGTTTTAGTAGAACTTGAGAAGATTCCACATGAATCTCAAGAGCAGAGCCAATAAAAGTCTGATAGGTTCGAAGAAAACAAGGGTTGAATTCGAACTCCGGACCTCTGCATCCAGAAGCTAGTGACGTAACCATTCAGTCTCGGACGCTTGCATCAGAACATCATAACACCGTTGTTCAATGTATTTAGTTACTAAATCTCTGCGTTTACATCTTTTCTTTTCCTTCTTCTTCTCCTCCTCCTCCTCCTCCTCCTCTTCCTTCTTCTTCTTCTTCTTCTTCTTCTTCTTCTTCTTCTTCTTCGTCTTCTTCTTCTTCTTCTTCTTCTTCTTCTTCTTCTTCTTCTTCTTCTCCTTCTTCTACTTCTTCTTCTTCCTATTCTTCTTCTTTTTCTTTCTTTCTTCTTCTTTTCCTCTTTAATATGATTTTGTTTGATTTCATTCAAATAATGATTTTTATGTGTCATGCTTCGACATCTACATCTTCACAGTTTATTGTTGTCGTTTATTTGCATTCATTACCTAAAATAATTTCAAATATTGCGTCTCTATCAAATTTCTCCCGGGTTTGTTTGTTTGTTTATCTCCCAGCAAAATAAAAGTGTTATGATGGAAGGCACAAGATAAACATCAAAATGCGGAAGTAGGAAAGGAACGGTAGGACACGATAAGAATTTCAATCACACAAAAAACTGTTCTGTTTGCTGTGGTGGAGAAAACACGTGATGCAATGATACATAGCGTCGTTTTTTTCCTCCTGCTATTTGCCTGAAGATTACTCCATTGGTGGGAACATTGCCGGAGATTTTTAGAAACAAAAATTATTACATGAAGACGATCGACATGAATGGGAATGCTATGAAATATTGGATTACTCATCAATGGTTTGAATTCCTTGTTGGGTGGATGGCGTTAACACTCTCGGATGCGGAAGTCTTGACAGATGGTGCGAACGTTCCTGGAGTCGGGTCACAGGGTGGACAGAATCAACGAATTTGAGCGCGGAGGTCTTGGTGGGTGAAGTTGTCTCTGGAGTCGGAGGTCAAGATGGGCGAAGCTAACGATTCTGCTTGTGGAGGTCTTGGTGGGTGAAGTTGTCTCTGGAGTCGGAGGTTAAGATGGATGAAGCTAGCGATTCTGCTTGCGGAGGTCTTGGTGGGTGAAGTTGACGTCTCTTGAGTCGGAGGTCCAAATGGATGGAATTTACGTTCTGTGTGTGGAGGTCTTTGTCGGTGAAGTGACGGTTTTGGATGTGAAGGTCTTGATGGGTAAAGTTAACTATTGTGAGTGATGAGGTCCATATCGATAAAGTTAACGACTCTGGGTGGTGACTTAGGGATATATGAAGTTAACAATTCTGGGTGTGGAGGTGTTGGTAAATGAAGTTAAGGATTCTAGGTGTTGAAGTGTTTGTGGATAAAGTTATCGATTAAATAGAAATCTTTGTTTGACGAAGCAAGATGAAACCGAACCAACAAAATGACGAGAGAATAATATGTACTACCGGCAAAACATAATGACAATACCGGATTCAAGAAAAAATCTATTTTTTTTAACATTTAGTTTCATTTTACAATTTGTCTGGCATACAGTGCACCGTTAAATCCCGTATATATATAATATGGATATCGTGTCACGCTTACTCATACATAAATTCTACAAAAAGCTACATACCGTACCATGAATCATCACGATCGCTCCCTCCCTCCCACACACATCATGACAATTTGTTATGGAATACATTTGAATAATATCTCCATTTTAATATGTTTTTCAAAATGGGACATAACATACTTTTTGTGTATGGCCTTTCCAGGCGCCATACAGCATATTTGACCATGAACTATATATGTGACTGGTTGTACCAAAGGGGTACGGAAGTCGGAGAATTCGAGATGGGATTAAAAAAACAACAACTATCAAGACGTACAACGCCTACCAATTCGTTCGGTTATAACTCAGCAATCGTTCAACCTAACGCGCCGAGGTAATACACTAGCAAAGATAATCAACAATAAGATAGTCAACTCGGCGTATTTTACTAGATATATAATGAGTGAGGAAACTATAAGATTTGTTTTTCTTGCACTTTAGATGATAGTTGTGCCATAGCGTACACCGGATATTATGCTTTTGGTGCGATGTTTTTTTTTAGTTAACGTGATTTTGATAAAAGAATGCATTACGACCATGCAATCTTGTATCGAGTATTGAACGGACCAAAACAACAAGAGATGTCTGGGAATACTACCTGATAAAGGGACACCACTCTCATGCGGCCTCGGTAAAATTAATTGAGTTGACTATCGTATCGCTATTATCTTCGATACTAGTATCGTTCAAATGAGAAATTCGTCCCCCTAGAGCCAGTATCGGGTATCATGATTTTGGCGCGAAATATTTTTTGTACACCGTTGGAAAGGTCTTCTTGTCCCCCATTATTCTATGAGGGTGTTGCGTAACTATGGCGTTTAGTAAAAGTCTTGACTCGCGTATCATGAGATACGTGATTTGGGAATCGCCAAAAACGTAGTGAGTAGTACGCAGTCCCTAGCTCAGTGGTCAAGCCACTAGACTTTGGACGCGGAGGACAGGGGTTTAAGTGTTTTTTTCCCTGGACTTTTCAGAGTTTTCAAGGCTCTGCCCTGGAGATTCACGTGGAATCTTCTCAAGTGTTAAAAGGGCGTTAAACTTCACACTTTAGAACTTTTTAAAAAGTAGTACGCAACAGTAAGCGTCAGTTTCGCGTATTACAGTTACGCCTTTTTCTCAAAGTCTCAACGCCCTTTTAAAGATTAAAGTTGTTCAGGGTAAGAGCCATAAAACTCGAGACATTTCAAAGGAAAAAAATCCCAACGCCGCCGCCAAGATTCGAACCCAGTACCTCCTGCTTAAAAGTGAAAGCGTTGACTGCTACGCCACAAGGCCTCCTCTTAACGCCTTTAAGAATGTCTGGGGTTCGTAATGTTAAGTCAAAAATATCATATTGGATCAAAGGGTCAAGTCAATCATAGATTTACCATCCCATTGATGGGTAGATTTTGATTTTGAATTTTGCCAGACACAGGTTCACATGTCACATACGCGACTTCCTTTAGGATCGACAGACCTACGTTCAAGCGCTGTTCCCGTGGAACCCTTCTCCACATCGGCCTTCAAAGTCCCCGATTGAATATTTGCTACTACCGCCAAGATCTGCGCCCGCGGCGGCTCCACCCGTGATCGTCCTCGGACTGCGACGCTCACCGCGGCGCCCTCCTACTCGTCCTGGCCTGGCGGACTGGAGGCATCCGTAGTGTAGTTGTTTAGTCAATTATTGCTTTTAAATAGTCGAATCCCGCGTTGTGCACGATTTTGTTCTCTGCGCCTTTCAAACTTTTTGTCTCTGCCCTGGAGATTTGCGTCGAGTCTTATCAAGTTCTATTGGACCCGTTTTGATATGACCATTCTTTATTTGACGAAAAGGCATAAAACGTTATTTAGAACCAGATAAGGCCAGTGTTTCGGAACATCGATGACGCTTTCGTTGACTGGCATCTATGTACACCGATTGAGTGGCGGAAAGCTCAGTCAGTTATCCCTCACTCAATCTCTAGCCAGATGACTTGCTGCGATGTGCGTGGGTTTGAACTTCAGTATATGGACATCACTTTCCTTCTTCTTTTCGGCTATTTTCTGACACTGTCACATATACCTTTTTGTCATAATATCGTTTGTTTGTTTGATCGAGCCCCGTTAATACCGCAGAGCAGTGTAGGGGCCGTCTCTATGTTCAGCCATCAAAGGCACACAAGATACCTGCCATAAATGCAGGCACCCCGACCACCAAACACGACTGAACACAGAGCCGGAAACTTTAAAAGAGTTAAATGTTGTTATCCGTAGCGCGTGTCACCGCTAAGCAGTTTTGCACCAAGCTTCACGACCAGCATTGCCGAACACAGAGCTGGGAAACTTTTATCAGGTAGAAAAGGCAAGCAGGTGATCAGCGCACTGTGTCCATACTTGAAATAGCACAACATTTTTAGGTGTAGTCTGATTTTGGCCATAACAATAAGAACTGCTGCCTTGATGGTAAACCTCTCAGCTATAAGAAAACATTAACTTCAGGTTTTGCCACATACAGCCCGAGTTCTAACAGTCTTTCTTTCTTTCTTATCCAGTTCACTGTTACCATTACAGTGTAGGGTCCGCTCTATGAGGCGGATTTACTCTGGAACACGATATTAGGCCAAGCAGATGATCAGCCCACTGTGCCAGTTCTAGCAGCGAGGTATCTAGAACGGTTGAAACGGAGTAAAAGTTTTGAAACTTTTTAGTCACCCTTGCTCATGTCACTCTTACTATGAAATAAGGAAAGATGCCAAGCCTGTGACCCAACCACACACACACTAAATCTTCTCGGAGATGCGGTGGGCAAAATGGGCCTGGAACATGTAACCTGCTGGTTTGGAAATCGCTCTCTTTATAATCTAATGATCTCTCGGTTTTTGGAGAGGATTAGCGAGATATCCGATATAGTAGTCTGGCATGATAGAAAGAAGAAGGAATAAGTAAAGTATAAAAGTGCTAAATGGTGAATTTTGATTGATGTGTTTAGGAATGAGTAGTATTTGAAAATGGGAGGTGTTTATGATTATGCAAACTGGATGGGGAGTGGGGAAGCGTTTGGGGAGGGTGTGTGTGTGTGTGTGTGTGTGTGTGTGTGTGTAAAGAGGGGGGGGGGTATGCGGGGAACCACGATGTTTAAAATATATAAACTCTAAGACGTGGAAATGGTGTTGGTTATGAACGTTGTGCAAAGATGGGGTTGGGTGTAAGAAAGGGGGTTTGGGGAGGTGAGTGATTAGAGAGAGGGGGTGGGGGGGGGGGAGGGGTGATTGGTTAGGGGTAGGACGGGGCATTAAGGTTTGTGGGAATGAGGGAGGGGGGGGGGGGGTGAGGTGGACGGGTGATATTGAATCCCCTGAAAGAGCGGGGCCCGGGAATAATCAATGACGAGGAGTGACTCATCGTTCTAAATAAATGGCCTCAGCACCCCAAACACCGCTGCCGGTCGGCTGGGCTTCAAAACAAAACGTCTGTGGACAAATACTTTGGTATCACATTGAGAGACGCTGGAGAAAAATCATCTATGTTTTGACTGTGGTTATTTGTGTGTCGTTTGTTGTTGTGGTTTCGGTTCGTTTCTATCCTTTGCTGTGGTTTATGACGGACGGCGCGGCGTAGCTTGTGTGATGTTCGTCTCTCGGGTTTGTGGTTGTTGTTTGTTTTGATGATGTGCGGGTTTCCCCCACGGTGATTTATTGTTGACAAGGCGTTTTATTGGGGCAATTTGAGGATGATGAAGAGGATTATGATAATTACTTATACGATGAAGATAATGATGATGATGATGATGATGATAATTTCACGATGATAACGATGAGGAGGAGGATGACTACTATCATCGTGGCATCCTAAGAGTAAAAGTGACAACAAAGGCGATGGTAAAAATTATGTTTATGATGATGATGTTGATGATGATGATGACGATGGTGATGATGATGATGACGATAATGATGATGATGATGATGACGACGATGAAGATGATGATGACGATGATGATGATGGTGACGATGATGATGATGATAATGACGATGATGATGACGATGATGATGATGATGATGATGATGACGACGATGAAGATGATGATGACGATGATGATGACGATGACGATGACGATGATGATGACGATGACGATGATGAGGATGATGATGATGATGATGTTGGTGGTAAATGTGATTAAAATAGCTTGAAGAGATAATAAGTGACACTTTGTTTTTGGATAGGTTGCTGGTCTCTCGCGGTTCATTTCCACGTTCTCCCAGTTGAGTATAATTAGTACTCATTTCTTCTATGCCTGGCGTCAACGTCAGCTGTCAGCATCTGCATCCCAATTCTTTTCTTTCACTAGCCATTTAGAACAATTAATTCTGCCTTTGGTAGTTCTGTCCAACTGGTGGTCTGCCTTATACCTTTACCTGAAATTTCACCCCTTGGTAATTGTTTTTATTAGGTGACATTTTGGATGGCCCGTTGCCTGGATAAAATACTTCTTTCTTTTCCTCATGAGGAAACAATCTATTTCTCAATCGAAGCCTTCTGATCGTGCTTTTACATACTCAGCCCCTGTTGTTTGGAATTCTCCCCAGGTCAAAACTAGAAACTGAAAAACTTTTCGTTCTTTTAGAAAATCCTTTAAAAACGGAACTCTTTCTTTCGTCGTATCTGTGAATCTATGAATTGTTTGTTTTCACTCGAAATTGTTAAGTCGTGATGACGCTGTCAAGCGCCTTTGAGCATCTTGATGGAGTTAGGCGCTATACAAACATTCGTTATTATCATTATTATTATTATTATTATTATTATTATTATTGTTATTATTATTATCATTATTATTATCATTATTATTATCATTATGAGTCATAAAAGATCCAAGTTTTGGAGAGAATGCTTTGATATGAGTAAGGCAATCGGAAATGAAGGGTTCTCCTACACAAGGAAATAACGAAGTGACCGGAGCGGGACTGAAAAACTCGCCCCTCATCTGGAAAGGTCTCTGCCTCGATAACTCTGCTACCTCGCCTCATTAAAAGAAGTAAACTTTATCCGTCCCTTTCGGGACATTTGGCATTGCAAAGCAATGGTCGTCGGGGAACACACACATAAATAACATTATTACGTAACACTTACACTCAATCAGATTTCTTGTTACTATTTGATTTTTTAAATTTTGGAAGGAAATAATTATATTGTTTTAAAGTAAAAATAAAACTTTATTCGTCCCTTTCGGTAAATTTGACATTTTACAATGGCGGACATCTTATAATCAATCATAGATACATTACAGATTACATAATCATAATCATAGAAAATACAACAGTTACGACTCGTAGCCTCTCATTCATCCCCCACCATTGATGGGTCGCCGTATTTCCGCACCCCGTGAGCTAGTGCGAAGTGTCTTGCTCAAGGACACGGCGAAAAATATCTCAGCAGGTAGAATTCGAACCCGCGTCGTTCCGATTACGGGGCGAACACCGTATCGCTGAGCTACACACTTTATCAAAAGTAGTAAAACAAATGAAGTAAGTCCTTAAGCCTTTACGGCTCATAGGGCCGGAGCTTAACTCAGTTTTTGGTAACCTGAAGTGGACAAGTGTTAATTTGTCACTTTCTGGATAGGACGCTGGTCTATCGCATAATACTTTCCCAAATCTCATTTGAGAATTGCTACCCATTTCCACACCGGGGTCGAGTGAGGCAACGGAGTAAAGTTTCTTGCTCAAGGAAAAAAAAAAAGAAGTGCCTGAAGCCTGACTTGAAACCACGACCTTCGTCACGGAAGTCCGTTGTCTGGACCACTCGGCCACCTCGCCTCCAAAGTACTTATCAACTACGACACAAATCATTTGGACACTGATGGGACAAGCAATTGTATCGTTAACAATTCACTCTTACGTCAGGGTTAATCTTGGCCTCTTTAATCCCGGTCCACGTGACAGACCTGGTCTCTGGTTGTTAGGTTGATGCAGCGAAGCTTTGGTCGTCTCTATGTGAGAGAAGCAGCGAGGCACAGACCAGGGAGAGAAGCAGCGGTGGCACAGACCAGGAGGCGCGGTGCGGGGGGCTCCTTAGAATCGTTTTCTAGTATTTGGTTGCCTCTATATCTAGCTTCCAGAGACCAATTGGTTTATGTGGTTATCAATGTACAATTCTTCTCCACCTCTGGGACGAGCTAATGATGGCTGCCGGAAGTTCAAACTCAAAGTCGGAGAACCGAGATGATTAAAAAAACAAACTTCCAATAAAGACAATAATACAGGGATACAGAACGTTTCGGGTAATACCCTTCCTCAGCTGGACAAAAACAACAAAAATTCAGACAAAAAATAAAGAACGAACACAAACACTAGCATGTAAAAAAAGATGTCTATAAAAAATATCCGAATCAAAATATGTAACTATAGTTCTAGTGCAAGGCAAGGTAGTCAAGAGTATTATTCACCTCTGGGACATCGGTCTAAAAAAGTTCTAAATTTTCAAGTTTTACTATCTTTTTTAACACATAAAGGTCACATCAAAGGTTGAGAAGATTCCGCGTGAATCTCCAGGACAGAGCCATGACAACTCCAAATGGTCGGATTCGATACCGGCCCTCGGCATACAAAGTGGAGCGACCTAGCCACTGAGCTAGTGGCGCCCCCTAGAACATTGATCTGTTGCAAGTTGCACAAAAGTGAAATTCTAAACATAGGAAGGTGATGGGCTGGGGTGGGGAGATTGCAGGTGATTGGCAGCCGATATAGTAATTTGATTACGAAACCTTCCTGGTGAGCACCATTAAGATATATTGTACGTGGTGTCAATTATGGATTGTGAAGGGATCACCTGACTGGCCTGAATTCGTTGATTCGCAGAATTCTTGCGCCATGCGTCTGATTCTATCTAGGGTTTGGTGGGCCATGAAAAAACAAAGATCGAGCTGGCTCCAGCTTTATTTTAAAGTTTATATTGTTCTTTGCAACATATTTTGGGTCATATAGTCCATCTCCGATAGGACTTGATTCCATTGGAATCCTCAGGGTCTGAGCCATAAAACTCGAGAAAGTTCAAAGGAACAAATCCCAACGGCGCCGCCGGGATTCGAACCCAGTACCTTCTGGTCACGAAGTGAAAGTGTAAACCACTGCGCCATGAGCTCCCCCCCCCCCAGCCTTACTTTGTCATAATGTTAGTTCGAGACGATCACACAAACAAGCAAGCAATGATACAAATATTGGAAAGGGGGGGGGGGGGGGGGGG
>JARBEQ010256298.1:0-19651 GCA_030265355.1 Tritonia tetraquetra
TCTCTCTCTCTCTCTCTCTCTCTCTCTCTCTCTCTCTCTCTCTCTCTCTCTCTCTCTCTCTCTCTCTCGTACTCTTTTTTTCTCCCCCACACACGTACACACCCGTCTGGCCATCTCTTTATTTATCTTGCTATCTGCTATCATCACACTCTCCTCGTCAATTCTTCCCTGCTTTGAGCTTTGATGCCTCACACAGAGAGCGAGGTACACATGGCCAATGTACCTTTTTCACTACACAATGTTTAGTGTTTTGCTTTTATAATGTCATACACACTTTTCTATATTTTTTTCATACAAAGCTTGATACAACAATTATACACTCTTGCAATTTTTGATAATTCTCTATGTGTGTGTACAAAAGCAATAAATACAAATCAGCTTTTCTCTGTGTTTGACACATACTTGTTCATTGTGGTTCCGGTGGTGAATAGAAGGAATATTTTGGGCCAGAAATAGGCAGCATGTTAATGAAATAATCACAGTGGGCTGATCACCTGCTTGGCCTAATAACTTGATCCAGGGTAATTCCACCTCATAGAGCGGGCCCTACACTGTAAAGGTAACAGGGAACTGGATAAGAAAGAAAGAAAGTTAATGAAATAAAAGACCGTTTCATGTGTCCATGACAATGGTTATAGAGATTGTTGGTTTGGTGGGTTTTTTGTTTCAACTTTGTTGGAACATTTGACTCATCAAAATTATGTCTTAAAATGCCTGTGTGATAAAATGTCTTAATTAATTATTCAATTATTTTTTAAAAGATTCTTATTTCCAAAGCTTGATTTTGAAAATTTACAAAAAACTATAGAAAACCCCAAAAGAGATGATTCTTTACAAGTGTAATAGTTATTGATAAGTAAAACTATTCCTGGTTGTTACACGTTTACTACAGGGTGGTAGCATTTTGGTATGAGGGACATGAGCAGATGATGGCAATTCAAATTGTTTGACCTGAATATGAACACTAGAATCTCCTGTAATTTATTTTGGTGCCACATTAAGTGCCTGGCCATGAGGAGTAGTCTAAAATATTTATAAATAATCTCGAAATGTTCCATTAAAGACTGAGAATATTGTGGTCATACAAACTGTTTTAGTTTGGATGACCTCATTCGAATGTATATTGGAGTCGAAATTATCACTGTGGATTATTTTTTTCCTTTTTTTTACAGCATTTTTTTCTATATTCCTTTACATTTTTTTTTTTTCAAAGAAACAAAAATATATATATAGATAAGTAAACATTGATTTTATTATTAAGATCTAAAATTGAATTGTCATTTTCTGATTAATGATAGATGTTTATCATGTGGGAGAAAGGTCACCATTTTTAAAGGGTTCTTCCTTTATATGTGAAAAGTTTTCCAGTTGATTTGGGCATTTTCCCCTCCCTTTTTTTACTTTTGTTTCTCTGAAGATTGTGGGAAGGTGTCAAAAGTAATGACACCAATTTGCTTTTGAACTTTAAAATCTGGCAGCTGATTTCCTTGATTTAATTTAATCTTCATCTTTTTTCCCCTTCTTATTTTGCCAATTAATTTGAGTCTCAAATTAGTTCACCCCGTCAAAGAGAAAACAAAGAATACTAATGTAATTCATCTCAGGAGTTTTAGGTGTATGATCTTGAAAATGCACTTTAGTTGATGAGAATAACAAACTTGATGATATAGGAATGATTGCTAGAAGATTGTATGTGACAATTTTGAAGATTTTCAGTTTTTCATGAAATATGAAAAATGTGGTCATACTGCCTGAAGTAAATTGGGGCTCATTAATTTTATTCAATTTAGGCTAAAAAAGATGTGATCGATTTAGGCTGTTTGAAACATTTAGAGAACAATATTTTGAAATGTTGTCAGACACACAAGCAACCTGACAATCAGCCCTCAAATAGATAGAATTATAATAGATCATTAAGATTGCCTGTCCTATTTTGCAAATGATATTGTTAGAATTGTTCAATGGGCTGTCTGCATGATGTCTAGTGATGTGACTATTTCATTCCATCTGCAAGTTTTGTAAGAGGTTGGTTAATATTAATGCATTAAATGAAAGAGAAATCTTGTTGTTTCCCTTTAGAATGTAATTCGCATTGCAGTTTTGTAAATTTCTTGATTTTCTGAATTTTAAAAAATATACTTGCCTTCTTTTAATTAAGTACTGGTGTTGATAATATTAATGTCCATGAATATTTCTTCGTACGTAAAATTCAACTTGATTGTTTTTAATCACTCGTGATACGATAGACTTGTAGATCTGTATTCACTTTGACTATGATCTGTTTGAAATGTACTATGAATATATGAACTGTTTATATCATTTAAGATTTCAGCAAGCATGATTGTTGTTGCTTAAATATGAATTAGTTTAGAAGAGCATGCCTATTGTAACACAGTGCTGTGAAGTTTGCAGATGCAATTTGTACATCAATATGTCCATATCACGACAATAATCTATCAATGTCGTATGTTTTGTCTTATTCATGGGTTAGTCACTGTCTATTTGCTGATCAGTTTTTTCAAATGTTCAAATCTGACTTAGATATTTACGAGGTTGAGTTTTTTATTTTCATTTATATTCTTGGGGGGGTTTTCATTCGTGTGTAGAATTTTACCTGTCATCTCATATTGTATTTGTAAATATTCCATCTACAGATGTTGACTTGCCAAACCCTGATGAGAAGTCTATCCTTACCTATGTGTCCTCCCTGTATGATGTTTTCCCCGAGGTGCCCAGTGTTGAGCAGTCCCTGAAGGACAATGTAAGTAAAACACAATCCTATTGTGTTCTCCAAGCATATTATGATGATGCTTAGGAGATGGGAATTTCTAGATATAGATAAATACATGGATATGTTCAATTTAATTATGGTTATTTTGGTGCTCAGGAATTTTCTCATCATCACCACCATCATCAATACCACCACCATCATCATCATCATCATCATCATCAGCATCATCATCAGCATCATCAGCATCAAGTGTTCTGCTTTTGGGGTCGATGATCATGGCTCTCCATTCCTCTGTCAACAGTCATTCTCGTTTCCTTTGAAGCCAACCTATCATCTCACCATTTCCCCTTCGCATTACAACTATCATCGTGTTAATGTGCTTTTCTTCCAGGTCGCTATAAATTATTGGCTGTGTCTGGATTACACAATTTCTCAAACAATTGCAATCACATTGTCTTTTCAGTACTTCCTTATTTTGACAATTTTTTTACATAACGGTAGAAGCCAAATTGGGACGAAATCTCAGGGAATGAAATTTTTCCGATAAAATTTACCTCTGTAATTGGAAAGGGTCCCCGGGTAATCGGGACCATTTTTTATGTTGCATTGCTATTTCTGGAAAGGATTCATATTTCTTAAAACAAAATTGTATCACACCTGGGTCACCTTTTAGCATGCTAAGTAATAAGGCGCGGCCTGACTCATTTGGTCAGCACTATTGTCAGCGACCAATCCGCCCAGTCACAGTGAGGTGTGAATCCGCTCGTGAAACTTAAAAAACAGTCCTTTCCAGAGCTACCCTTATACATGGGATTGCCTTGACGCGACAGAGGGGCTTAAGACTCCAAACAGGGGGAAAACCAAAATCCCATAATCGGGAAACCTGGCTAATCATTCTACTGTATTAAAAGCCTCTTTTAATGTTTACTTTTAGATATGTTTGATGTTGAAAATGACATCCAGAGGGTTCTGAAATGACCTTTCTGCATCGAAAGCACTCTAAAATTCCCAATAAACAAAAAAGAAACTAATACAAACTTAAATGCAACATTTCGAACACTTTTACTGATTATCTTTTTTCTGACTCTAGGAACGTCAGCTGAAAGTGGAAGAATATCACAGTATGACCTCTGCACTAATGACCTGGCTCAAAGACGCCATCAGACTCATGTTGAGCAGGAATTTCCCCACCGCTCTTTCAGAAATAAAGGTATGGTAAACAAGTGTCTGCTATTTAATTGTTGGGTTTTGTTTTAGATGTCCTGACAGGACTCTGCCAATGGGTAATTAGACAGCACCAAAATAGATTCTTTTTCTCTCTCCTTTTTAAAGATTGATTCTATGAAGAGAATCTTTTTTATTTAAATCAGGAATATTACACAGTGGCAATGAATGAAACAGAGTTCCTATTTTTTCAACTGTTGTATGATGGATAGGAAGTATAAGAGGCAATATTTTAAAAAAGGGAACAAACCTCTTGCCTCCTAGTCTGTAAAATGAATTATATAAAAGACCGGAAAGAGAGGGGGGGGGGGGGGAGGAGAAGCGTATGAGAGACAGACACACTGAGATGGAAAAGAGTATGAGAGATAGACAGAGAGAAGAGTATGAGAGAGAGAGAGGGAGAGAGAGAAATATAAGACAAAGAGGTAGAATATGATACTATTTCTAATATTTTCCCAGTGTCTATTTTTTGTGTAAAATACATGTCAATGTTGGGGATAGTGTAGGTTTGCCTCACACCTTTGAGTTGTAGGCTGAAGAATTTCACCACCCTAAAAGTAAACTTATGACAGGTGAAATGTGGACCTGAGAATTGTAACTGTTTGCTTCAGAGTTTTCTGCCCCTTAATTAAAAGAAAACCCGGCCAGTGCAGGATGATGGGCTGTTTTACCTAACCATCTTTTCACAGTTTTCTATACAATGTAGGCTCTCTTTTGTTTTTCTATGTAATTTCATTTTTTTTAAAATCTCGCGTGGTTTTTTTTTCTTCCAAAGGCTCTGCAATCTGATTTCAATCGCTTCCGTTCAGAGGATGTTCCCCCACGATTGGAAATAAAGAACCGTGCTTTGAAACTCTTTGATGAGATTCAGGTAATATATTGATTTTTTTTTTCTTTTAATGTACCTATTTCTGTTCTGTGCAATCATTACACGCTTTAGTGGCCTGGGTGTCTGTGGCTGAGTGGTTAAATCACTCACCTCTGGATGCAGAGGTCCTTGGTTCAAATCCTGTTTATGCTGTCATGTTTATCGTTTAAGTGCTTAGTCCATCCACTATTCTGATATGTGAATGTATCTTTCCTTCTTTATCAATGACCTTTTAGTAACTTTCGGTGTAAGGTGATCAATCCTTGAGTCCCTCCCCACGTGGGGACCCGGGGCAGTAAAATAAATAGGTCCTCTGTTCATCAACAGGGGGTGTCGCTCATGGACTATGTCATTCCTAGTGGTCCATGAGTGGCATCTTGTCTGATCTCGCTCTTTCTCTCTCTCCTTTTTCTACCCCACAGGGGTCTGGAGTTTATAAATAGACCCTCCACCAACAGGGAGGTGCAGCTCCCCCAGTGGTGGGAACCACCCATGGACTGCGCATCTTTCCTAGTGGTCTATGGGTGGCATCTAGTTACTTTTGATTTGTTTGGAGCTGTGTGGCGGGCGCTGAAATGACCTACCTGTGTCGATAGAGCCCTAAAACAGCAAAAAACAAACAAACAATCCTTGAGTTGGGCATATGCCTATTTCTTTGAATCAATTTGGTTCGGGCAAGTAGGAGATTACCCCACTGTGCCCTAGATAAGTAGTGGGGCTGCCACCTCAGGGACGCTTACCGGGCCCTGTGACCTCTTCGTCTAGATCTTCATTTGAGGCCTTCCCAATATGGTTGCACCTGTTTGGTATAGCCCTCAAAGTCATTAGACCACTCAAGCCTCTCCACCGCAACATGGTGGGTCACAAAAGAGAGGTGTGAATGTCATACTATTACTAAAGAGGCATTTAACCCCATCACTGCTATGTGAATTTGGAAACAGTGATGAGTGGAAACAGTCAGAAAAAAAATGCATTATTTTAAGAATAATCGCCCTTTCACCACCCAAAAAATGGTATTGTCATGGGCCCAAAATAGTTCCAGTTACATGACAGTGAGTGTTAATAGACTAAAACTGTTTTGGGCAAAGCAGTGAATGTTTCAGTTCTGTTAGAACTGAAGCCTGGCGAGAAAGGGTCATGAAATGTCATCTTGAACATGTGTGCCTTTTAAACCCATGCAAGCAAAATATTGTAGGAGTGCCTAATGTCACTGTGTTCCGAGCCACTGCAATTTCGGTGTGCAGCAATGTCGGGTCGAAAACGAATTAAATTACTATAAAAAAAAGAAGCGTTGGACTTACTACACCTCAGTCAGCTTTTGCACTGAACTTTGAGTGGCTTGGGGCACAGTGACATAAGCCTATGGGTTGAAAAGGTGCCACTCGACAGCAGAACTCATGAGGAGCCCATGGCTTGCGTCATTTTAGGTTTAGGAGATAAGGGTTAATGTAAATGAGCATATTCTGCTTTGATTTGTCTTAATTCTTGCGGAGTCAAAATGTCATAAATCTGAAAATTGAATTTTTCTTTTGTTTTGAAAAATATATAATTTTGAAATGGTAAAGCTATACAGTTGCCTAATGTTAAAATTTCTCATTTGTTGTACTTCCAGAGTTTGACGTCAGATCCTTCCCACATGAGTATAGAAGATGAACTACTACCTCATAATGTGTCTCGCATGTGGAGCCGTTTTGAAGCTGCCATGCAAGAACGAGACATGACCTTACAAGCAGAGGTCATTCGGTAAGAATCTTACTCCCAAAGCCTATAGATAAGTTGATTGCAACTGCAGAAATCAATATTGTGTAAGGACTTGTATACATTACTCATCTTGTGTCAGAAATGTGTATATGTCAGGAAATGATATTGATTCATTATTGACAGATAAAGTTGAGCTAATATCTTCCCCTTGTGTGGTGTAGAATGTCATTAAATAGAATTCTATTTTTGTCTTTTATTACTCATTTTAGTGCTTCAGAAACAAGCCTAACATTAGCTACCTCTTATTTATTATATAGTCGTCATCATCATCATCATCATCATCATCATCGTCATCATTTAGTAGCAGTAGTATTTTTTATAATTATTTTCATTATTACAGGCTAGAGCGCCTCAGCAGGTTAGCAGACAAAGCCCAAAGAGAAGTCCGGTTGAACGAAGAATCCCTGTCAGATCTGGGACGTAGAATCGATGATGCAGCGAGTAAACTGGATACCCTCCACTCCTTTGAATCCAAACGTAACTGTGATGCCATGGAGAGGGGACTCAAAGCAGTGGAGGAATCTGTGCGAGGATTATTTCGAGATTGTCAGATGTTACAGGATGGGAATCATCCATATGCTGACCAACTCCACAAAAGGTATGGGTAATATACTTTGCATGCAGGTCCTGGGTTCGAATCTCTGCAGCGACGTGGGGATTTTTTTTCTTTGGACTTTCTCAGAGTTTTTATGGCTCTGAGCCTGTGAATTTCTTGTGGAATTACGTCCTATCGGAGATGGACTATAAATTGGAGGTCACGGCTTTGATATGATTTACAATGAGTTGCCAAAGGTGTAAAACTAACAACTTTATTTTAGTCCATGTGCTCCGTAACATTTTGCACTAATGATGAATTCACAACTTTCAAATAGAAGCAAGTTCTATTGTATGGCAAATAGCTCAGACAGTCGTGTAGTTTCTTCCATCATTGGTTAGATCCCTACTCAAGCATCATCATTTCCCATCACCCATGACAGATTGTAAGGTATAGGCCAAAGACCAAGGTTTTCCATATGGGTCTATCTAGGAATGTTTTTGGAGTTAACTCCATGAAGGACCACCTTTCTTTAGTTTCTTCCAGAAAATCTGCAGTCTGCCCCTGCTTCTTTGTGCCTGAGGAAACCTACACTGAAGAGGATCATATGTTTTCTTTTCTTTGACGTTTTTATTTACTGTCACATTTTCCTTCTTTGTTCATTTGGTTTCTTCTTTTTAAAGAAGGAAAACACTATCACTTTGATGTTATTAAATCATATTTTTCTATCAATATCTATTTTTGTAAAAACCCTCACTCACTACTGTTTTATAAAGATTATAGCCAGGATCACTCCTCCATTATGCTTGTGTTTCTCTAAAGAATTTTTTTTTTAGATTTAGATAAACAAATCGCAAAAGGTTTCAAATGACAAAATTGTCTAATTGTCCATTTATTTCCTGCAGGGTATCCGATCTCCAATCCCGTGTGTCTCAACTCCGCAATCACCTGTACAGCCAGCTGGTCCATCCGTTGTTGAGTCGGTCCCAAGTGGAGCAATCTCCCATCACTGCTCGTCACGTGAGCCAGGTGGCTTCAGAGAGTCGTCTGTTAGAGACCAATCCAGCCTTCAGACATGTACAGGAGTGTTTGGAATGGGTGGATGCAAAACAGGTTAGGGTTAGCATTGGAAGGATTTAGTCTTCTTACTCCACCTCTAGTTCTTCATCTCTCACTTTTTCTTTTTGTCCGTTTAACTTTACATGGCAGCCTATTTGCTTCTCAAGTAATCATTTTCTGTTCTCTCATTTCATGTTGTCATCTTTTACTTATTAGTTGGTTGGTTGTTTTTTTTAATTGCCTAAGTGGTAATCCCTGTTGTTTGTTTGTTGCTGTTTTAGGGCTCTATCGACACAGAAAGGTCATTTCAGCGCCCGTGGTAATCCCTCTGAATGGAACTGAATAGATATGGCAAAACAAAGCAATAGATATTATTTTATTCATAAAATTTAAATTTGGATTTATGTTATATCTGCAGCAAAGCAAAGTATTCTATCTTTCAGGTTTTACCATGGGAATGCCTTTTACTTACTTGATTGGATTCAAAATGAGGTGACAACAAACACACCAAACAACTGTACAAAATGAATATAATTCTTGTTTTTGAATTTCCAGAGACAAGTGGAGGAGGGAGAGTATGACAGTGACCTGAGTCGTGTTGAAGAGCTCCTAACTGCCCACAGGGCAGTTCACCAGGAGGTCCTTGCATTCCGATCTCATATTGACCAGTGTATTAATGACAGAGTGAGTATTCAAAATGTACATTATATAAATAAATTTTAGAGTATTCTTCACGGAGTCATAACAGTACACATTTATTGATATTATTGGCACCATATCAAGATAAGATGGGAGTGATATAATAACAGATTTAAATCCTATCTATTAGAAAATTTAGTGCATTTTGCTTTATTCTCTGTCTGCTATTTGCATTTTTGATGATCATTATGGTTGTTGACTTTTGATGACAGTATCACTTGCTGAAAGTGAATTTATTTTCATTTGAGCTAATGCAAAGTATATTGTACATACTATGAGCCTATGTATTAATTTTTACTCTGTTTTTCAGACGAGTCTTTCGACAGAAGAACAAAAATTATATGCACAAAGTTTATCCAAAGTAGAAGTAGCCTATTCCCTGCTTTCGGTGAGTGAGTCTTTTCATGAACATGTTAAGTCACTACTTGTATAAACCTATTTAAACCCCTCTGTACTTAAGTTTGCTAATCACATCAATCGATTTTTGACTCTGTACCTATTGTTTAGGCACTGGAATAAGGAAAGAACAATGATGCCATCTGCTGCACAGGTTAGATCCTCATTGGATTCAATCACTATTTTTGTACTTGTGGCTCAACTTATTATTTGGCTGTAAATCAGATGGTTTAAAAACCCAAAGAGTATTCATACCATAATGATGTATAGGTTTGATCCCAAGTGGAACTTGTATATGTATTGGAGCATTCAATGATCAGTTGTCCGGAAGGAATCAGCAGAAATGATTAATAGTGGATGGATTCATTTACAGTGGAAGAAGATGAAGATTTGAAATGTAGGAGAAAAAATAATGAATGACTCTCATGGGGATTGAAGTGATTAAGTAAGGAGCAGCAATTGAGCAATTCCTAATGATGTAATCAATGTAACTATTGATTTATGGTGATGGGTTACGATTTAATCTTGATATCCTACAAAAAATTCATCCATGTAGAAAACGTCAGCTCGACGCTTCAGATGTCTGGAGACTCTGAGTGAGTTCTTGCATGCAGCGACGATGGAACTGATGTGGTTGAGTGAGAAGGAGGATGTGGAATTGTCTCGGGACTGGGGCTCTAAGGACATCAATCTGGTGGAATGTGATGAACACCACAAGGTACACGACATTGATAAACAGTGTCACATTGATTGTTTGGTTTTTTGTTTGGTTGTTTTGTTTTGTTTGTTTGTTATTTTTGGTGATGTTTGTTGTTTTGGGTTTTTGGGTTTTTGTTGTTTTAAACAAAAGTAAAAGTTACCAGGCACCTCCTTGTCAAAATTATTTTTAAGCGCTTCTAAGGGTTGCGATGGATACTGAGTCCTGTGTCTGAATGAATTCTTAGTTTAATTAAGACCCTCATCCTCTTTCACCATGCCAATTTGTCATCAACAAGTGTAAACTTATTTTGCATTTAGATTGGAAAGAGTTTTAGTGTGAATTTTCTCTTCTCTTTCCCTCTTGAGTTCCCATACACTTCCTCAATAGCCTATCTTTACTTTTTAAAGTGGTTTAATTTAGTGTCAAACTGATTGCAATGAGTTTATTGGAAGATGCCCTGCCACTGGTTGGGTCTTCCATTTCTTTCATTAACTCAAACTGCTAATTTTCTATTTTGCAGCATGGTATGATCATTATTCTGTCACTGTACCTCTCTTCTATCTATGTAAATGAAATAAGAAATTGAATCAGATTTACAATACACACTCATTTGTCCCGAATTGTTTTGTCTCCACCAGTCCTTGGTTCGCCAAATGGAAGCCAGAGAAAGCCAATTCAATGCAGTCCAGGAGAAGGGTGGTGCAATGATTCTAGACAGGCATCCTTTAGCAAGGACTGTCGAGGTAAGGTGCTCATACAAATTCTAATACATGGATGCATTTACGGTTTTTAGATACTTTTGCAATTTTTAATCTGCGCTATGAACCTGTCTGTTTAACACAGCTTTATCTGTGTGAGTTGCTTGGGTTATGTTATGATCGTGACCATGCAGACTTTTTGTCTTTGGTCAAGTTGAGCTTCAGGATTTTTGTGTGCTGTCCCCGCCTGACAACCGTGTTAATGTAGAAGAGGAGAGCAGTTAATGGTTGCCTTGACGCATACTTGTGCCTGGCTGCTGCCTAGTGGTTATGTCCCTGCGTCTGGTGGAGGACTGTTTTTCAAGGCTTGGTCCCTGAAATTCATGAGGAACCTTCAAGTCCTGTGGCACGTGGATATTTTAAACTGGAGTTGCAAAGGATGAAAATTTAACAACTTTATTTTGTTAAATGTTAAGTGCAATTGTTAAATTTGCATTGAATGAATTAGTCCAGCTTGATAATGGAAAGTGATTTATGTCATCTTTTTCGTGAAGCCCTTTTTCTTTCATTCCATTCCCAAATTAGATTGGTGGTAGAAACAGGTGATTAGGAGTAATATTTTTATTTAGTTGTGGTGACATCTATGACACATATTAATGTCTTTTATCTTAAATGAAGTCTTTATTCATATCTCATGTTTCACAGGCCTACATGTCCAGCCTACAGTCTCAGTGGTCCTGGCTAGTCCACTTGTCGTGGTGCCTGGAAGCCCACATTAAATACAGTGTGGACCACAGCAAGTTCTTTGAGGAGGCCCAACACTGCCAGCAGTGGATGGCCCGCCACACAGAGCTCCTTCACAACCGATTTTCTTCCGACAACATTCCCATAGACCAAGCACAAGTTCTGCTGGTAGATTTACAGGTGAGGAGAGAGAAATGTCAATGTTTTGAATGACAAATCATCTTACTTATCTTCTTACTGTTTTAGATAGAAATGATTATAACTTTCTTATGTATTTTACTTTTATTTCTGTCATCTGAAAATCATCATGTTTTCACATCATCATCCGTATCAGCTCTCATCATAAGTGGGGGGTGGGCACATCTGGTAGGCTCTCCTGTTTCTAATTCTTCTAACATAATCTGGCTTCTTACTATTTTTCCCAATAATAAGACCACCATCATTGTGATGATATGAGTTCCTTCTAACCAACAAATAATTGCTCAGATCTTAAGATGCACGATGTAGGCCAATTGTATTGCTGGTCTATGCAACATTGTACTTGGGTTGGTGTGGGAATAATGATTGCATACTTTTTCCATGAAACAAATTCTTTTGCTTATTTATTTTTAAAAGGAGTCATCTTAATATCGCCTACTCTTTTCCCTCCATTTCTAGGATTTACAAACCCAGATACGTGAATATGACCGTCGAATTTCCTCCTTGGTAGTCCAGAGTCATGATATCGTGCCCCTTAAGCTTCGATCCCAGCAACTCAGTACCCCCACCAAGGTCCGAACCCTTTGCCCTTACCACCAAACAGAGATTTCTCTCCAGAGAGGAGAGGAGTGTTTCTTGGTTGGTAAATCACAGAGACTCAAGTGGAAGGTGAGTCATATCAGTCTTTCTTTTTTCCTCTTGTCCGCTACCTTTTTGTTACTTTCCACTCCTCAATTTTTGTAATCCGTCTTATGTAACAAAAGCTGCCCAGCTTTCTCATAGCTGAGGGGTTTACCTCCAAGGCGAGAGTAAATATTGCTATGGCCAAACTTGGGCAACACCTAAAAATGTGATGCTCGTGCCATTCAAGGTTTGGGCACAGTGGGCTGATCACCTGCTTGCTTCATCTACCTGATCCAAAGTTTTTCAATCACTGTGTTCAGCAATGCTGGACATGTAGCTGACCGCAACACTGCTTAGCGGTATTATGCAGTTGGATAACAAAACAATGTTTGTAATCTTGCCCATTTCTCTAGCAAAATTTGTCATCTGTTGATAGCGATTTTCTTTCTCGTATCTCTTTTGGAAATGATTATTTAGGAATGGAACTTTTATTTTATTTTATGAGTTAAGACTAAAAGCAGAAGTTTCCTGTTTCATAAATGTTTGGTTAACGATTTATTATTTACATGAAACCTTTATTATATATTGTTCAATTCATTTATGGCCATCAATTCTTTCATGTGAGATTTTATTTTCAAGACATTGTGTTATAATTGATTGGATATAATGTCATTTTTTTTCTTTCTAGATCAATCCGTATCTTGAAAAACTTAAATGTTAATTATATTATGGTGTCATGAACAACTATCTAAAATTTCCTTGTATATTGCTTATTTCCCATTTGTAGGTGAAAACGATGACAGGTATGGAGGCCACTGTTCCGTCTGTCTGTCTCCTGATTCCTCCCCCAAATCAGGAAGCCATAGACATGGCCAACAGGTAAGTGTTTGCAAAACTATTATTAGTCTTACCCCAAAGGGATACATTCTCAAAGTTTTTATCAATAGTTTAGGGATAGCTCACAGTGGACTGATCAACTGCTAATATCTTGATACAGAGTAAATTTGCCTCATAACAGGGAACTGGATAAGAAAGAAAGAAAGCTTAGGGATAACCACAAGGGCAGCAGTAATTTGTTTATTTCTCAGTGTATTGATCATGGTGCCATTAAAGAGTTATAGGCATGGTGGGATGATCACCTGCTAGTCTGAAATTCTTGTTCAGTTGTGCTTGGTGGTTGGGATGCCTGCATTTTTATATGCAAGTGTCTTGTGTGTCTTTTTATGACTGAACATGGGGCTGTCTCTAACACTATTAGTCTTAGACCTGATTGTATTTGTTAAAGCAATTCCACCAAACTAAGATCTGATAACATAAAAAGATGAAAGATGCATTGTATTATATCCTGTCACCTCTCGTTATTCATCCAGACTCAAACTTCAGCACGAACGCCTCTTAGGTTTTTGGAAAGCCCAGCAGAGAAGAGTGAAAATGGCCGCTGTGTCTGCAGCCATCAAACAAATCAAAGGCTGGGATCTCAAACAGGTATTAACTCTTGCCCAAGACATCTGTGATAAGACATGAAAGCAGGGTAAAAAAAATGGATTACAAAGCAGATTGAACATGGTTGGGTTTGAGAAAGTTATGGCAGGTTGATTTGTATTATTTTATAGGGTTGCTCTAGATTATACATTACTTTGTATTTATACATAAGATATGACAATATTTAGCCTTCGTTATTTGCTCAAAATTGAGTTTGATTTGCATTTGGCTACTATGACCACTGATTGAATAGCTGGGGAAAGTAACATGAAAAGTCTGGTGAGTTGACCAGAAACGTGGATCCTACCACAAACTTCAAATATGGTTACTGTGCGTTGAAAAGAGTATTAACTTACTGAGAAGCTGATGAACACACTCAGTGAAAATTCTCATCTTGTGTTAAGATTAGAATTTTCAACTGTCTGTAGATCTTTTCTTTAAAAATTTGTCTTTACTGAATATTGTCATTTGATTTATTGTTTATGTGTTTTTATCTTCTTATGGAGATGGTACCATCTCATTGGTCCTTCCCTAAACATAACTTCCTTCTGATAAACCTGTAATGGGGTTAAACTTAAAATGTGGTGTTTTGTGTATCGAGTGTTGAGTAACTTATAAGAGTCCATTATTTGAGCATATATTATAACTCTTCTTTGTGAACCATGTTTTGTATTTACAGGAAGACACTTATGACATGTTTGCGTTTAAAGAAAATATTGTTGAGGTTCATTAACTATTATGTTGTATTTGTCAATGTGTTTTTGCAGTTCCTGGCCATGGATCCATCCCAGAGAGACGCTGTCTGGCACGCACTCAAAGAAGATGGAGAGAAACTCATTGCAGAATGTGGTACCTCAGATCGTGACATGCGGAAACTAGCAGAAGACCTGAAACAAACTGAACAAATATACAGGGATCTATGCGAGAAGGCTGCTGCCAAAGGTATGTAGAATTGTTTGAAGAAAATCTTTATTATCTGGTTCTGATTTCCCTATTACTATGAGATTAGTAATTGACTTTTTATGACTTTTTTCATGGGAACCTGAATAGTTGAACTGTTTGCTGCATTTAGTAATTGTTATTTTGCTTCTTTATTGGTGGTCAGAGGATTAATTTTCTATGTGTTATTTGTTGATTGTGGGTAAAAATACCTTTTACAATAAAAGTGTGTAAAAAGAAAGTCTAAAATGGTCTTATAATAATGTTCTGTCAGAAAACAAGAGAAGTGTAAGCACTGCCCAGATCATCCTTCAACGAATTGAAGCTGTCAGCAGGGAGGTGTCGAGTAATGACCAGCAATTGTCTGCCATTGTCCATCGGCCAATCCCTCAGAATAATCTGACTGTCCAAGAATCATTCCGATCTTACAGAGTGAGTCACATTATTCTTTGACTGGGTGAATCATGATATGCCAATTGTTTTATTTGGAGCAACAGATTTTATTGATTTTATTGATTTACTTATGACCAAACCTGACTAATTTTGTCAGGTGTAAGATGTTGTATGTTTTTAATTTAGAATGCAACCAAAGCTCGTATTGTAGACCAGTCCTCCAGCCATGGAGGTTTCTGGTGATGAATGTGATAGGGTTTCTACTTCCAGTGAATTGTGGGAATTTTGCAACCGTGATTTAAAAAAATTAATTTGTCTGTCTGTTCAATAATAAAGAGTGTTCTTTTTCAGGAATTCCAAATGAAATTTGAAAAGACCGAAGGAGAGGTGAGAAACTTGAGAGTCGAAGTGAAAGACCTCCGTCCCTCCAACCCAAGTGCTGAAGCCAGGCTCAATCTGGTGGTGGAGAAATGTGACCAGATCAAGGTCATCTCCCATGTCTATGTGGACAGGTAAACAAATGGCAGTCCTACAGGCACTATAGCATTTATCTTGAAACCTCTGCTCTCTCCAAAAATTTCAAGTACATCCTTGAACTGTTCAGTTTTTTCTTGTTGTTATTTCATATTGAAGATGTGATTCTCTGATTCTCTCCTGTGAAATAGTTTGGCCAAGAGAGGCGTTGGCTAGTCCAACAGTTTCCTTATTCCCTAAACTCTAAAAAAAAAAGATAAGGGGTTCAACATTGCCTAGAAAAGACACAGGTGGAGATGATCAAATTATCATTCAATGATGAATGTGAAAAACGATAAAATGACAAATTGAATTACTCTTTTAAAGTTCATATTTTCCTTTCAACCAATTGTGTGTATCCAGATTAAAAGGCTCCGAGGTGGTCATCTCTGGCTTGAATGAGGTCAAGCAACTCGTCAGTGAGTTCGAGTCTTCCCTGGCTTCTCATGACAATATGACCTCTAACCTGTCAGAAATCCGTTCTGTCAAGGCAGACCTGGTGGTGAGTTGTATATTTACTATTTTATTATTTTACTTACAAGATGGATTGGACAGTCGTTTAAAAATTTTATGGCATTCTCTAACATACACATTTTTAGTATGATTAATGTCTTAGTAGTCTATTGGAAGGACATGCAGGATATATTATCTTCAAACTGTAAGATATTGTATTTTTATTGTACAAGACACACTTTCCTTTTAGTGATATAAAGCCTCAAGATATTGTAGTACTAATTAACCCTGAGGATTAGGGCCAAATCATTGTTTAGTTGTTTTTACAGCATTTTACACTTCTTGATATTTTACTCATTTTTTGTTGGTTATTTATATCTGTGGAAAAGGTCAGACAAATATGGCATCTGAAGTTACGAATCCATGTGAATGCCAGATTGTTACTTATGAGGCTTGGGCTTCATATCATAGCAGTAATGCTTTCGCTTCGTGATCAGAACGTACTGTGTTCGAATCCTGGCGGCGATATCGAGATTTTTTCCTTTGATAAACTTTGTTGAGTTTTAATGACTCTCATCCTGTGCATTCCTTATGAAATCAAGTTCTATCAGAGATGGACTATAAATCGGAGATCCTGCCTTTGATATGACCTATAATGTTTTGCCAAGCGCATAAAACTAACCACTTTAAACTCATTGGGCTATTGAATGGATAATTTGATTTAAAACCGAAATCCACCAGGAATAGATAAACCTAACTTTTTTTTTTCTATTTTGGACAGAGTCTTCAAGACTCATTGAAGCAGCATCAACCCAAGCTTGAGCATTTGAAAGAAGACGCGCAGACACTGAGCGGTTTGGTGGACCGGAGTCGTCACGGAACTGCACGGCATCACGACGTGGAAGCCGTGGAGAAGGAAATCAATGACACTGCCGTACGCTGGGATCAGATTTGTGTCCAGGTGGTGGAGAGGTTGGTGAAGCCTTGGCCATGTTCCTTATTTCTATTTCTATTGATTCAGATCCAAAGTCATACTTGCCCGTAATGGTAAATCTTACTTACTGCATAATACAAATACACATAAAGGTTCGAAGTGATCTACCTACAATCATCATAGGGGCATCCCCTGAACACTCCCCATATAGAAACTTATAGGAACTGTTGTTATAGCCTCTGAAAAGAATTGCCAAATTGCTTGTTTTCTCTGTGTTAATGCTACATGTATTCTTTTTGCCCTATCTGTCATCTTGACTATCCTTGTGACGATATTTTCCTCTTATAACCAACACATGGTTTATAAATGCTTAAATCAAAGTTTCATTAAAAAAACTAAATTTTGTTCCCACATATTCTTTAAGAATTCCTTATCACCTTCCTCTTCAATCTAGCTTTGTAAAAATGACACTAATTTAGATATCTTGGAATATTTTCTCCACAATTTTCAGACTGCGCAGTGTAAGCTCTTGTCAAGACCTGTTGTCCCTTTATCACAATGGCCTGGCTGCTGAGCAAGATTGGAGCAATCAAATGGATAAGAGGATTGCCTCTCAACCTCCTTTGAATGGGGATGAGGTAGACGCTAGACTACAGCTGGAGCCCACAATGGTAAATGTGTGAATGGTTGATTGAAGAAGAAGTCGGCCGGGGGGGGGGGGGGGGGGCGTGGAGGGGGGTGTGGGGGGTAAAGACAGTTTGACAGAGAGTGTGTGAGATAAAGAGTGTAAAACAAAGTGAAACATGCATTTGGAGGAAGAACGAGGTGAGTAAAAAAAACCCTCCTCAATTTCAAGAAGTTCTAATGTCAAAACTTAATGAAATATGTTTACAAATATGGTTTCATCAGATACATTAACTGTTTGAATTTCTATTCCTTGCAACATAAATATCTGTGCACTCCTAGAATCAGCACCAGGGCACACCATTTGAATCACATGGCAGTGCACGCTGCTCGAAAAGTGTAATCCAAAATGGCGTTTGCCCCAAAGCTATGTATCTGATATGTGTTTGAATTTGCTAAAACAAAGTGTTGTGACTGTGCAGCTTGCTTTCAGACAAGAATCAAATGTGAATCTATGTTCTAACACCTCCATTCTAAAGTGATACAGCAATTTCATTAGGAGAGGATGCCAATGTACACTCGATCACACTGGATTTGCGGGGAGCACATCGAGTGTCTCACAGTGGGTTGATCACCTGCTTGGCTTAATATCTTGATCCAGAGAAATCCAGCCTCATAGTGCTGGCCCTACACTGTAATGGTGAAAGGGAATTGGATAAGAAAGAAAGAAGAAACATCGAGTGTCTGTGACATCAACTGATACCATATAAAACTTTATGATATCATCCAAAGCGAAAAAATTTGTAAGAATATCATAAGTTTTGATCGTGTAACATCTTGAAATTGAGAAGGGTTTTTTTTGTATATCTAAATATATATATATATGTTTGTATCTATTTAGATTTGTTATCCATTTGCTGTATTTATTGGTCCTTTCTGAAACTAATGTTATTAGTTTAGTATGAAACTGTAAGCGTTAGAATTACAGCCTCTAGATATATAAAGATAAAAATCCAGTTCTTTTATTAACAGTGTGACATTAAATTGGAAATTTAATCTGCTTTTTATTAAGAATGTTTTACGTACTCCTAGCTCATGATTTTGAATTTTTCGCTGTTTTCCCCAGGCTGTTTTCAATGGTTTAGGAGAGAGAAGACATCAGATCGAATCAGTCAACAGACACGGTGGACAATACATCCGAGAAGCAAAGGTCAGTTGTTTTATTATTTTGGCCACTCGCCATCCCACTCCTTGCTTCCCCTGTGTTGGCATGAGCGCTCAAGTTGGGGAAAAAATTAATTTTTGTTTGTTTTGTCTGTTGGTTGTTGTGTTTGATCGGAGTGTTCAGTTTTATGATATTTTTTAATGTTTTCTAAGACTGATGTTAAAACTTTTTCTTTAAAAATGTTTATTACTCTTTAAGATTTTTAAAGAAAAGCTGATCATCAAGAAAAATGTGAACACTGGGGAAAATGTGTATTTCTGGTTTGATCATAATACTTGGGTTATGGTATTTGTGTCTTCCTGTGTAATTCCTTCTTCCGCATGAAACTCTTTTGGGTAGACTCACTCCTCTTAAACAAACCGTCACAGCTAACCACTCTAACTGTTTTCACAACTACTTGGCTGTTACAGGCATCATTCCCAGCGCGTACAAAAGGCATGTCATGGGTTCAATCCTATACTTATAGTTCTTAGTGTTTACATAGCCCTAGCAACGTAAGTTAAACATTTGAGAAAAAAATGTTGTTGAAAACCAATCGAGAGAAGAGCTGTGACTGTTTGGAAATACACTGGTTTGAATGTGGCCTAGATTCCCTAACATTGTTTTCTTTTAGAAATAAAAACAATAATGTAAAAAGTTGAGGTTGTTTATAGTTCCTCCCTCTAACAATACATAATATGACCTATTCGTTGTTTAACAAGTTTTCTAATGAGGACGAAATGTGTTTTGTTTATATTGATGATGTGGATTTTGAAATGTTTTTGTATTTATTTGGGGGGGGGGGGGGGGGTTTAGGTATTAAAGAAAGGATTAAAGAATTAAAAAATTTTTTTTTTTTATTTTTTGGTTTT
>JARBEQ010256310.1:0-10788 GCA_030265355.1 Tritonia tetraquetra
AGGTCCGGGCGGAACTATTAGCGAGTACCAGAATATCAAGAACAATAATCCTTAAGAGAAGAATCAAGTAACGTGAGCCCGAAGCGGCCTAATTTAGAAAGCCCCACAGTCAGGAATGCCTTGTCCAATGACATTGCATAAATCATGATTCCCTTCACTACCCTTTGTTATCCTACTTGAACGCACGTCAGTTTATTATCACACTGTTGCTATGCTAACACTAACACACCGCCTCGCCTCGTCGCCGACGGCCTTCAACGCACTGTGAGTGAAAGGCTGGTAGGCCTACATGGCTTCCTATTAGGTCACTTTGCGTGAGACCAAACCGTCCGCCAAGCATAATAATTTCATGATTGCACCTTGTACCATTTCGTTATACCGCCAATTTTCAACTATCACCAAAGTTGGCGTTATAACGAGCTTTAAGTGTACTTTATTTGTAATCAGTGCAGCTTGAAATTAATCCTATTCTAGATTTAGCTGTCAGTCGGTCGCATAAAGTATCAAAATAAAGGTTATTCAAATGCTCTCTATGACCATGCTTTTATTTTGTTGTTGTGTGGTCTTGAAAAAAGTGTGTGACTTGAATGCCTGTTAGCCAATTTTGATCCAGTTTAAAAATCGCCACTCTATCTCTCTCCTATTTGATCTCTCAGTGACACCACGCCATTCAACGTATTGAAATTATTTTTGCGTCAACTGATGCAAAAATGAATGTGCTTTATTTTGGTACTGGTACTATGGTACCTAATGAGTGGCAATACACCTCAGGTAAGACCAAAACAAACTTTACCGATAACATTTAGTACCTTTTGGTTTATGGTTTATGCGTGATAAACAAACTTTAAACCATTGATCAGCTGATACTCACCTCTTCACTGGAATCATAAGAAGGGGGGTCCAAAGTGAATTCATCTTCTGCTGAATTCTGGAAAGATATCAAATGACAACCATTATTATTATTATTACAACAGTCAAAAGGATTTAATTTAAAAAATTAGTTTAAAAGAACACCTCTGCATTATGAACATTTTCTATCCTCTTTTTTGTATGACTTGATGTACAGGTTCCTGAGTGGCTCCCTGCAACACCTCCTCAATTGCAACCAGATCGCACTTGTAGATATTCATTATCATGAGAAATAATGGTAGCCTCCCAAAACAGTTTTAAGATTCTAATAAAAAAGAGCATATACACTGCAGAGAAATCACTTTGGAAATTGTTGATAGGGAAATTCCCATCAGGAGAAGCAATTCAGGAAAAAACAGTGCTTTATTTTATTATTTAAGTACTGTCTTATGGCCACTTTGTGTTTCTTTGTCATTGGAACATTCATCAGCAAAGAAACTAAGCCAAGAATCATTACTATTGTAATCTAGATCTCCTGCCAATGCCATACAATAAAAAAAAATGTGTCCAAAATCAAAAGCAATTCAATCAACTTTCTAAAGGCATTGAGAAGAAATTTCCGAAATTCGCACAAGATGTCTATGTGAAAAACCTTGAGGTATCCTTTCTGGGTAAATTCCATCTGCACCAAGGGCTTTCCCAACTTCTATTTTTTCTTTGCACTTATAAATTCTGTCATTGTTATTTCTCCTTCATTATTAGCACTACAATTTTCATCAGAGACTGTTGTTATTTAGTCTGTTGTTCTCTGTATATTCTATATCCTATGAACGCCCAAAGCGTAAATATATCCGTAACGAGCATACTTTGACCAGGCCGAGGGGAATGTGAGTTCATATTTTGCCTGAGGCGTGATAATCCATAACACATTCTACCCTTCCGACTTTGCCCAAAGGGGAAAAAAATGTAATCACTCCCATCTCTCAATGTTAAATTTACGGATGTTTACGGTTTAGTTGCTGTAGCCAGTAGACGACTTGCATTTCGTTCCGCTTTGACCGTTCTTTGACTGCTGACCAATTAATAATTCTTTACGCTTTAGTTTTACTAGGACCAACTATAACAAAAAATATTTAGCCTCGCTTCTCGTCAACTAATATGAATGAATAAATATAGATTTGGGAGGAAGTCTGTTTCAACATGCTGGGGGTTCAAGGACACAAGGTTTATCATTGTAATTGCATAGATGCTGGTGGCTGGAGTAAAAACTCGGTTCTTTTTCACTTTACAATAAAGAAAAGTAGAAAAAATTTTTTTGTTTTTTTAATCAAATACATTGTATACCGGGTATCAATTGTGATTTGAATGACAAAAACTTGTCGCCTGGTCTTCATGTAGGTGGCACAAAAAATCTTTCTTTCTTATCCAATTCCCTTTGCCATTACAGTGTAGGGCCAGCACTATGAGGCTAGATTTCTCTGGATCAAGATATTAAGGCAAGCATGTGATCAACCCACTGTGACCTTTGTGGAGTGGTAGGGATTAATTTTGCCCAGACAGCGGCCTTGATTTTTAACTGCCAAGGGTTCTTTGACACTTAAACGCCACTGAGGGCCAATTGGCGAATTGCCAAAATTTCACAGAATGTCACTGCTCACCGATTGGCGACAGAATAGTTTGAAAGAGTAGCTAACACTTACCGGTGCTTTAGACAACAAATACATTGTTTATATGGACATGCGCAGTCGCATCCTTTCTGTTGCTATGTTTATCGATCGGTTTTACTCGCTTCAAGTGATTTTTTGGTTATTGTCCATCTCCGATAGGACTAGGTTCTTTGATCCCACTTACCTGAATAGGATCAGGGGAGTGGCTTATAGGTTTTCACCAAGTTTTACTAAGAAAAATACCCGACGCTGCTGTACTTCTGCGCCACTGGGACCCCGGCACAAAAAAAGGAATGATAAAGAACATGGTATCACTTGTCTACAGCAAGCATGTTAAAGATCCAACAGCAGGTGACAAAACACAAAGAGCAGAGAGGACTCTTGGGCCCGACGGCCTATCAAAATGTTATATAATCTAACTTATACATTGTTTTGTGAGTTTATCATCTGCCTGTTTTAAATTCTTAATCCGCCCAGATCACTGCAGCTTCTGTGATGAGCAGCACAGAAGGTGAGTGATAGGATAAGACTGCAAAAAACTGGGTTCTTGAATATTTCAAATAATTGGGTGGGCTGATTTGCCCAGAGTGGCAGACCTCTCAGTTTTTATCAATAGCTGAGGGGGTACCCACAAGGGCTACATCAATTTGTTTATTGGCCTGTCTTTGATCTAATACTACTCAGTGTATTGCTCATGATGCCAGCAAGGAGTTGTGCACACAGTGGGCTGATCCCCTGCTTGTCTGAGACTCTCTGATCCAAAGAGTTTCTGGCTCTGTGTTCAGTGGTCTGGGTGCCTGCATTTATGGCAGGTATCAGTGTGCCTTTCATGGCTGAACATAAGGCTGGCCCAACGCTGCTTTGTGGTATTGATGATGCTCGATCAAACAAACAACAAACAAGGGTGGGCTCATTAAATCCAGGTACGTTATTCATAATACACACTAGTTGGGATTTCTTCTACTTTTTAATGTAAAAATCAATGGGTTGTTAATGAATCTACAGCATTCAAGTTATGTTTGGGGAACACTGCATGATGCTACATTGGCATTGTCTCAGTGCTATACTGTAACGTGGCCAAGAGAGTCTAATTGGGATTAGGGCAAGAGGGGGGAGGGGAGGGCTGGATTAGCGCATGTGGTGCAGCTGTCACTGGCTAGACACAGTGACTGTGCGTGTGCTGTGATTGTGGTGCCATCTGACTAGGACTGGTGTGTTTTGGATATAACAGAACTCGGTTATAACAGGGGAAATCTGCTGGTGCCATCAGTCCTGTTATATCCAAGTTTGACTGTAAATGGTATCACTACTTTTGGTGTATACATTTTGTGTATATTTATATCATGTATAAAAATATTAAGCAAATAAGTGAATTAGAATTGAATTGAATTGAAGTGAAAGTTGTTTCATTCCACATGCATGCGGAGTCATCGCTACACCGACCCACTCTGTAAAAATATCTAGTTTCTGCCATCTAGATGGAAGACAATAGAAACACACATATCTGATCGGCATACAGGAGAAAGCTTACCACGTAATTATTGCGTTCATAATTCTGCAGAAAAAAAGAAGAAAAAAAATTAACATCAGGAAAAAAACACTTGAATACAATGTTATGTCCAGGGTTGCCACTCAAAATCGCTGAAAAATTTCAAGACTTGTGAAAAAAATTCAAGACCAACTTAATGCATGAATTTTCCACGAATTTTACGTACCGTAGCGATTTCATATTGTATTACCATTATTATATTGACTAATTTCAATTAGTTTGCTCTCAAATATATTCTCTGAATTGTTTTGCCAGATCAAATACCATTGTACACATTATCTAAACCTCATCCCCACTACTTTGAGATTATGGTTCAAAATGTGTTGTTTTGGTTTTGGTTTTATTTTTAATTTCAGTCAGTGATTGTTTTTACTACGATCAAGCTCATTCCCGCCTGGTTCATACCTAATCACTTGTACTTCTAACTAAAACCCCATAATTTACTATTAGACAAACCAAATCGGTAAAGAGAAAACGAAAGTAGAAGAATTCGAGCTCTACAACGCAGTGAGTCAAAGCTCGAAAACATTTTATTTAATAATGAAATTCTGTAAATAACATTTTACCCACAATCAGAAAAACAATAATTGCAACCATTTGTAGCCATAAAACTGTCAAGAAATGTCTAATTTTGAAAGAATTGAACTTATACCTTTGAACGCGATTTTCTCGGAACTATGTTTTCAGTAGTAAGGCGTTTTGTCAGATCACGGCAGAGTTGTGCTGGATTTTTTTCAGGATCACGTGAAACGCAAATTTTATACCCGTATTCCAAGACTTCAGAACCGCGACCAGTTCATTCTAGCTCTGAATGAAGAGTGGCAAGCAATGCCTCAATGCCAGATTCAAAACCCCATTCACAGCATGGGAAGACGATGTCAAGAAAGCAGATGAATTGGAGGAGGCCATACACATTATTGATACCGAGGTATCATGTGACTTTTAAATTTTGAGTGCTCTATTAAAAAAGCAAATATAGGAATGACTAAATGTCATAGAGGAGTTATTTTTCAATTAAACATACTCGAAATTGGTTCAATTATCATATAAACACAAACAATGATGATCGGGTGAAATAGATTAGAAGAACCAGTTAGTGCATTATAAACGGCGACAAGTATATATTGTTGAATGTAATTCTGGTAAAATTAATTGGATAAAATTATTTTCCTATACATACATACACACACATTTACATACTGGGTGTCCCATATTTGCTGAACCCCAAACAAAATGTAATTTGATTACAACAAATAAAGATACAAATAAACCCTTTGCTGTGTGTATTGACTAATCTTGCGCATTTAATCTGGTCAAATATTTAAGATAAGATAAGATTAACTTTATTTATCCATTTCTGGAAATTTGTACAGAAAAATAGACAATTTACCAATATTCAGTGATCATAATGAGGAAAAGTCAAAAAGGAGGAAATTTCATCGGGACTGTTGTCGCCCCGAGATAGCGATCGCGATACGCTATTTACGTCAACAAGAAAATACAAATATCACATGGAGGAAAAATGCAAGGAGGGGTCAAAATCCCGGATTTCTTCAGATCCGAGGAAAATTATGATCACTAATTGTTAGAGTTACGTCCCTTGCAACATTGTTCAGTTCAATGGTAAAAAGGAAATGGTGATAATTATCGCCGGCAGTACTGAAAGTGTTAAAGTCACTGACAGTTTTCGTTAGCGTGTAAGCCAATGAAGTGCAGTCGAGCAGTTTAATTATAAACGCGTATGTCTCAACCCATCAAACCATACCAACTGTCGCTTTTTGGCGTATATCGCAACTAATTATATTAAAGAGAATGAAAAAAAAATGTGAGGAGTGAATCAACATAACCTTACCATTGAATTCATTCGCTTTTTCCATTCATCGTTATCCTAAGGGGAGGAAAAGAGTTTTGAAGAAGAGTAAATTTATTATTTGGATCAAGCATCATTGTTTGTTAGTTTGGTTTTTAGAAGAAAACAATATTTTTCTGCTATGCAGTACTATTTATTCATTCAAAACACTTCACTCCAGGCGGAGCACAAGGCACCAATGCAGTTAACCCTTACTCTGGTTGTCATGAGATGCGTCGCCATGGTACCGACTTCCGTTGTCTGGTTATCACAACCTAGGTTGTTTTCGGGAATCCCAATACAGTTGAAGCTGTAGCAAACTTGTTATATAGAAACACTTCAATTCTAGACGGTTAACTACTATACATGTAGTGATAACAATTAGTGACCATTGACTTAATTTTCAAGAGATTCAAGAGAGAAAAACTTGGACTGAATTCATTCTTTCCATACAACTACCGATAGCAGGTCAGTTTATCTAACTAATCAGAATGTCTCACAGCAACTGCCAGTATCTCAACCAACCAAGACAAAGACTACGTCATTACGTAAGACACTACGATGTTAGATGTCACACACACCCGGCGTCACATTTTTTCTGGCTTCGATTTCCCTCTTCCATCAATTTGTCAGGAACAGACACCCAAACAGATGTGACACGTTGTCGTGAAAACCTGCTATGATTCTGTGTACTTATAAACACGTGACAGGTCCTGGGGGTACACAAATTTGATGTTAATCATAAGACGCACAGGTCAAACAGCATGACCATGCTTTTTTATGCATGGACTCATTGACGGCGTAGCTTATGTCACACACATGATATTAATATGAAAAGGGTCTATCTTATTGGTTGAACAATAAAACTTGTTGCTTCGAGTACACAAAGACACAGACAAAGACATGAGCACCGTAGAGAAAGCAACCCCGGTGAATGAAAGGTAATGAGTGAGTGACAGACAGGGTCGACTTGCAGAGAAGCTAGTGTTGACGGAATAAAATGAGGGGGTTGGGCTACTTCAGACGCTGTTGCATCGGGTGTTTTTATCAACTGTAGCTGACTTTTCGATATTAGAAAGACAGTGGGGCTTTCTATTGGTGTATAGGAAGTACTTGAGCATTACATGTATACACGTAACTAGCTCAATGGTCAATATTGAGAAGGTAGCAGCAGAATCGTCATATAGGAGTTAATATACTAGTAGTATCTAGCTTTGCAGTCACAAAGACGCTTCCCCTAAGCTGTCTCCATCATGGTCTGTCCTGGGCGAGTTGATATTTGTTAACTTTTCAGATGCACCAAATATTGCTTATAAATAAAGAGAGTGAAAAATGTTCACTGAAAAAGGAGCAGCCATCAATCCAACCAAATTGAAGATGATACAAGGCGTACCACGTCTATTTTTTGTTGCGCTTCCTGTAGATCGTGGCTATTTGGTCATTGAACTAAAATTCCTCTCTAAATTCTATCTCATAGTAATCTTCAAGCAGTTACAAGCTTTCAATGAAAATTTGGTGACATATTATAAGGAAATTAATGAGCTATTGATAATTTTAGGGCTCTACACCCTAATTACCCCATTGCCACCTCTGTTGTGGTGGGAAAAACATTGCTTGGGGCTAGTGTGACACTTAAGCAAGACTGTGTTTGGTATATGAAACTGTGGGATTTAAGAATTTTTCTTTGAAAAAGCCAATGAAAAATCCTGGCATAGTACAGTAGAATTACCTTAAACCGAAATTTTGGGGACCTTCTAAATCTAAATCATTTTGGTTTAAAGGCATTTTTTCGTTTAGAGCAAGTATGAAGCGATACAAAGACAAAGAAGAAACTCGTACAATTTATCAATTTCTTTGCGTTTCATGATATTTTTCGGTTTCGTTTCTTTTGGTTTAAGGTAATTCTGCTGTATTTCGAAAGGTGAAGGGAAAATTACTGCTTGTGGCTCGTAATACTTAAGTGTTATGCAAGACTGTGTGTATTATATGAAACCTGGGATTTTAAAATGTTTTCTTGAATAAGCCAATGGCTTAAATCCTGGCATAATATTTTAAAAGGGGCAGAGAAACTCTGTCTCTTCACAGCTGAGTCATTAACATTTGTACATTAATGGAAAAATATATTACAATATGGACTACGCTTATGTTGAAATCACTTTTGAGTTGATCTCATGGGTTGCAGCTGAGCTAGTCATGTTGAATCTTACTCAAGGGACCCCTGGAATTCAAGGGCTGTGCAAGAAACCTGAAGAGAGGACTATACAATGTACAGTGAAACCTTGTTATACCGCCATCTCTGGGACCAAAATTGGCATTATAAAAAGAATGGCGTTATAACTAAAGGTGAACAAAATATCTAACCCAAAGCACAGCAAAAAGTAGGCATTAAACAAGAATGGCGGCATAAGGGGGGTCAGTATAATGAGGTTTTACTGTACTCACATAATATGAGATAATGCAGGACGCAGGTATCCAAATCATGAGGGATAGAACCACCACAAACATCACCACATTGGCTTGCATGAATTTGACTGCGGAGTGGTAAGAATACAACATTATTCAGCAACACTGAATTACAATTTTTTTTTAACGTCATAAAGCAAATCCATAGCCATAGGCTATAAAAAAGGGATATTTAAAAAAATTTTAAAATTCCATTACTACCGCAAAGCAGTGTAAAGGCCAGCCTCATGTTCATCACGAAAGGCACACATATCTATAAATGCACGCACCCCAATCATCACCAAGCATGGCTTAGCTGAACATTGAGCCAGAAATGCTATGGATCAAAGAAGGGGGGGAAACATAAGAAACAAATTAGCTTAAAGTTAAAGTAAACAAAGATAGCCACAAGGGCCTCGTAGCAGTTAACACTTTTGCTTCGTGAGTAGAAGGTACTGGGTTAGGATCCCGGAGGCAACATCAGGATTTTTTCGTTTCAGTTTTCTCGAGTTTTATGGCTCTGACCTTGATGATTCTAATTCTAATGGAATTGAGTCCTATCAGACATTCGAAGGTCCTGCCTTTGATCTGACCTAAAATGTGCTGCCGAAGGCGTAAATATGACAACTGTAACCCTTTTTAGTCACAGGAGCAGGAATATGGATTTGTTTATTATCCTGTATTTCATTAATTTGTTCAGTGTATTACTCATGGTGTCAGTAAGGAGTTAAGGACAGTGGGCTGATCACTTGCTTGTCAAAATTCTTTATCAATAGCATTTTTGACTCTATGTTTAGCCATGCTCGTTGGTCAGGGTGCCTGCATTCATGCAGGTATCTTGTGTGCCTTTCATGACTGGACATGGTGATAGCCCCAGCACTGCTTTTCAATCAAACAAACAAAATGAAACAAACTGGGAGAAAAAATGACACCACTTTGCCATCAACGAACTGAAAATATAACAAATATAATGAAAAAAACTGGAGGGGTAACTACCTGCTTCTGACAGATCTATTCCTTGAAGCCAATCAATAAGAGCACGAGTTGTCAATTTGGTCGGAATACAAACACCTTTCTACACACACAAACATTTGAAAAAAAGTATTGGTGAAATGAAGTTGAATATTTTCCCCCACCTTTCTTTATCATTTCCCTCTTTACCTTTCTGTATCAGGTCAAGGTTTGGACACAGGAAGAAACCAAACAAAACATAAAACAAGCCTGGGTGGATTACAAAATCAAAAAGTAAATAAATGTTATTTTTAGAAACAAAAATCACATATCCTCTATCTCCCTGAACAGTTACAATGATGAAATATCAGGCTATATTGAAAGAAAAACAAAAAAAACAGGCGAACAAAAAAAATCCTCAATACAATCGCCCAAGCCTTTTAGAAACAATAGTTTGTTAAATTAATCATGCTTTCACAGACACTCTCTATATTTGTGTAACATTATTCTATATAACATTTTAAAATCTTACTGTATTTGGGCATCTCTCCACAGCCCTTGCAACGCTCCCCAAGTGTACATACTAGCCAGTGTCATTTACACAGCTGCCAGAAGGCTTATACTAATGGTGAATAGTTAGTAGTCATTTGATACAAGCAAGTATGCTTGCTTATAACATAATGTTCATACACTTACTTTACAATAGTCACAAAGTTAACGATTTTTAAAAACAAGATTATTTCTTTCATAACAATGATGGAATCTTATTCTCAAGACCTGCTCCCCACGTAAAAGGTTATCTTACTAACCTGGCATGTACCCATAAAGCATGGTCGGTTGTCATTCAACACAATATCAGAGAGAGGTTTACATGGCCCTGGGTTTTTAGGGTCACGAGCATTGTAACAGCACATTCGACACGCAGCGACCTCTGTCAGGAAGATTTCAAAAATGGGGTGAGGTCACCAGAACCCTCAAAAGTTCATGAATACGAAGAAAATATGAGACCATTTCTAACAAAGTGTAACACAAGTCGGAGAATTCCCTTGGAAGATTGTCATCGTAGACCTATACATCTTTTGACTACCTTACTTTGCACTAGACCTATACATATTTTGATTCTGATATTTTTCATTGATTATATCTCTTTCTACATACTAGTGTTTGTGTTAGTTCGTTGCTTTTTGTCTGCTTTTTTTTTTGTGTGTGTCCAGCTGAGGAAGGGTTTTACCCGAAACATTCTGTATCCCTGTATTTTTATCTTTATTGGAAGTTTTTCACATTTTTCTCTGTCCTTCATAGAGTAGAACATGGATATAGCGGGACTTTGCGGTCCAGAAGAAAGACCCCGCTATATCCATGTTCCCGCTATAGGAGTACAACACACACAGACAGACAACTCCCCACACACTTAAAAATCTCGATTACATTCTTCGTTACAATGTACAGTAACACACTTCCACACAGTCACAATGTTAAAC